>RJWH01001626.1:0-46106 GCA_004363575.1 Solenodon paradoxus
TTTTTTTTTTTTTTTTTTTTTTTTTTTTTTTTTTTTTTTTTTTTTTTTTTTTTTTTTTTTTTTTTTTTTTTTTTTTTTTTTTTTTTCTTTTTTTTTTTTTAAGCATTTTATTTTTATTCAGTTCTTCATACTGGTTCTTAACCCCAGGACCTGGGACCTGAACCCAGGTATATGTGGTCTGCAGTCCTTAGGAAGCAATTGACCCCAACCACTACTCCAGCAGGATGCACTAGTCCTTCTAATTTTCATATGATTTTAGAATCATCTTGTGAATTTCTATAAAATGCCTGCTGGGGTTCTGATTGGAATAATGAAGAATCTTCGGTTCAAATTAAGGAGAAATGGCATCTTCACAATGTTGAGTCTTCTAATACATAAACACAATATATCTATTGATTTAGGCCTTCACTTTTTCACATCAATGTTCTGTAGTTTTAAATGTACAGGTCTTGCTTATCTTGTCAGATTCATTCATATTTCATGCTTTTTCATGTTACTGTCAATTGTTATTATTCAATTTCCTATTATTTGTTATAACTATACAAAAATACAATTGAGTTTTGTGTACTGATCTTGTATCCTGCAACTAAACTTGCTAAACTCAGGTATTAGTTCTAATAAAGCCTTTGAAGAGTCCATAGAATTTTCTATGTAAGTATCATGTTGTCAACAAATAGCTTTTTCCTTTCCAACTGAAAGCCTTTTATTTCTTTTTTTTACTTTATTGCAGTGTCTGGGACCAGCAACATAACATTGGGTAGAAATGGTAAAAGAGGACATCTTTGCCATGCTAAAGGGAATGAAAGCATTTAGTCTTAAGGGGAAAGCATTTAGAGTTCCATCATGTATGGTATAAACTGTAGGCTTTTACAGATTTGCTTGCTCAAATTATTTTCTTTTTTTTTTTTTTTTATTTATGGAAAGCTACAGGGAGGAAAGAAGGTGAGCAGAGGGGCAAGGAGGCAGAAGAGAGAAGCACTTTTAACGTTTTTTTTTTTTTTATTTAGTTGCTCATACTGCTTTTTCCCTCTGGCCCCTGGGGAAGTACATGGACTGTGCTCTCTGCCAGAGGCAGATCCACTACTCAACCAGGACATGCCCTTCTTTCAATTTCTAATTGGGAATAGATGTTATATTTTTGCAAACGCTTTTTGTGTTGAGATAATCAGATTATTTTTCTTTGTTAAGACGGAATTATATTGATTGATTTTCAAACTGTAAATCTTGTATCACTGGAAAAAATCTGACTCAGTCACAATTTATTATTCTTTTAACATTATTACTGAATATAAAATGCCCAAATTTTACTTACGGTTTATGAAGGATACTGGTCTGTAGTCTCCTATTTTTTTTCCCTTGTAATGTCTTTTTCTGATACTAGGAGCAGAATAACACTGACCTTATATAACAGTGGAAGGCTTTTAGCTACAAATTCAATTTCTTTAATTCACAAAACAATCTATTTGCATGATCTACTTCTTTCATGAGCTTAGACATGTGTTTCAAAGAATGTGCCAGTATACCTAACTCAAACATACTGGCACAAGGTGGTTCATGTACTCTTAGCATCTGTAGACTAAGCAGTAATGTCACCTCCTTCATTCCTGTAGTGGGTAAATTTGTGTCTTTCAATCATCTGATCAGTTCCACTAGAGGCTTTTTCAAGTACTGGTGTTCTAAAAGAAACTATTTGGTTTCACTGGCTTTCCCAACTGTTTTCCATCACACTGATTCCTGCTCACATCTTCAGTATTTCCTTCGGCTTACTCTGGTTTGCATTGGCTCTTCGCTTTCCAGGTTCTCAAGTTAGGAGTTGAGGTCACTGGTTTGAGATCGTGTTCTCTATTTCAGTATTTAGTGCTACAAAGTTCCCCTAAGTACTGTGTAAGCAACCTGCTAATTTTGTTTAATTTAGTTCAAAGCTTTTAAACTTCTCTGTTGATTTCTTCCTTGATTCAGGGGTCATATAGAAATGTCATATTTAGTTACCAACTAATTTTTTCTAGGTAATATTGAGTTCTAATTTAATTCCATTGTGGTCAGAGAACATACTTCGTATAACTTCAATGCATTTATATTTAATGTCACTTGTGTTTGGTCTAGAATATATCTATCTAGATAAACTAGTCCATTTGAAAAGAATATGTATATATACTGTCACTGGGAAAAGTGCTTTATAAATAACTTTCCAAGTTGTTGGGTAGCGTTTTCAAGTTTTCTGTACCTTTACTGATTTTCTGTGTCCGATCTCTATTTGGTTTTGAGAGGGAGGGTACTGAAATATCTAAATTTAATCACGAGTTTCTCTATTTCTCTTTTCTAATATAAGTTTTTGATGCATGAATTTTAAAGTTCTTTACCAGAGGCATAAATCTTTAGAATTGTTATGTCTACTTGATAATTATGAAATAACCTCTTTATCCCAGTTAATATTTGGTCTGAAAGCTACTTTGATATTTATATAGTTATTTCAGCTTTCCTAAGCATCGTAATGTAGTATGGTTTATCTTCTTCATGCCTTCTGTTTTTTTAAAGGAAAGATGCAGGCAGGCAGGCAGGCAGGCAGGAGGAGAGAGGAGGAAGGAGCACTTTATTTCACTGCTTATCTTGGTTGCTCCCCAGGACTCATGCAGTGAATGTGGATCCTTGGAATGTATGTGGACTGTGCTTGGTCAGGGACAGAGGATTTGTCTGCTAGGTTACCAGGGCATGTCTTTCAGGCTTTTATTTCAACCTGTTTGCAATCCTTGTATTTAAAGTAAGTTTCGTATAAAATAGCCTCAGTACAGTGGGCTATATAAGTGGGTTTTGGATCATTTCTGCCTTTGGCTGGACTGTTTAGGCCAAGGATCAGCATACTTTTCTACAGAGGGTCAAAGCAGGCATCGCAGGTCATAAAGTTTCTGTTAGGTACTGCAAATGTAGCACAAAAGCAGCCTGGACAGTATGTATACAAATGGGCATGGCTGTGTTAACCTTTATTTTAAAAAGCCAGACATAACTTTAACTTCAGTTTGTTGATATGTGGCTTAGACCATTTGATTTTAATATGATCTATATAGTTATTAATCTGTGTTATTTATTTTCTACTTGTCCAACATGCTTTTTACTTCTTTTTCCTCTTTTCTTACTTCTTGGGATTAACCGTATACATTTTTATATTTCAGTTATGTCCTTGCTTGCTTATAAACTCTAACAATTTGTTTGCACTATTGTTACCCCTGTGTGAGTTTCAAGGGATAGTTCCTCTTTCCTGGGCCTCAGGAAGTCTCCTCATATCTATAAGTTGATCAGTACTCAAATGAAAACTGGAAGGGGGTTTTCTGCAGACTGCCAGGGTACTCACCCCATTTATCTTCTTTCTAGTACACTGCCCAGAGAATATCAGCCACTTTGGCCTCCTTACATCCCCAGGTCTGTCTCTATAATTCAGGGAGCTCTCCAGACTCTGCCTGGGTTCTTTATCCCTAGTCCACAGTCTGCCATCTGAGGTCTCCAGGCAACTACAATGCTGCACTTGTTAGTTTTCCATCTTTCGAGGATTACTTCCCTTTTTTTCCTGACAATCAACATCTTCCACATTGTTTTTACATCCATTTTGTATAGCAGATGTTTTTGCCTTCATTGTTTCAAGAAGGAAGACAAATTCGTCCCTTTTACTCCACTTTGACCAAAATCAGAAATCTCCTAATATCTCTTAAACATTCTTTGAAAAACAAACTTTAATAACTGCCTAAGAGTTCAAAATAGATGGCCCTTAATTTTTCAAAAGCACTGATTACTCCATTGTTTAAATTATTAAGCTGCCTCAAATTCCAGCCACTACAAAGTTACAATGAGTTTTCTTAGAAGTAGCTACACTTTCAAGCTGGTGATACAATGTTTGTAGCTCATGTAATATCACAACTTACTGTCCCCGTTTCCCACCTCATCTTGAATAGAGAGAAACTATAAAAGAGGTAAAATTAAATATAAAGCCATGTATATGGCACATTATCACTCAAATAGTTCAAAGTTCGTTTCTTTGGTTTTTTAAAAGGATGCCACCCAAACACATTCCAATCACAACTAAAAGGAGAAAAAGAATGAGTAAGTGAGTAGATGGCTGGAAGAAAAACAAATAAAGTACTTCCCTCCTCCTCCTCTCTCTTCCAAATTGCCTGCCTACTCACCTTCATGTCTGCCTGCACCTTTAGAAAAAATGTGCATGGATAAAACCTAAGTGTTTACCAGTTCTTTCACATTATCTCATACTTCAGGATCTTAAAATTCTCCAGATCCATGAAATTTGAAAGTAACAAAAGTACAACAAAAACCATACACATTGGCTTTGAAGACAGATCTCAATACACTTAGTTATGCCACATGTTTGTGAGTTTGTACACATATGACTTGATTCTAAAATTTTTTTTCTATTTAGTAAAGACATTACTATCTACATTTGTCCTCAATTAAAAAAATGGTTATTAAATAAACTGATGATTATAAAATTAAGAGAATCCCTGCTTTTATGAAAGTAGTAACTATTCTAATGTGCCGACGTTTCTTTAGTATTTTGGTGAAAATAAATACATTAGTTGGCTTCTTTCAATAAAGTTATTAAGACTGATTAATAATATTGTGTAAGAAAGCCCAATTTTTTTTTTTGAAGGAAAGAGCTATTTATTTGTGAGGTCCTGAGTGTCTGTTTAGTCTCCACAGATACACAAAAAGTCACTATAAGCAAACTGAAGGAAATATTATCACAAAAGCCATATATACTATTTACTAGCTATAAGGATGATGACCCCCAGGAAGGCAGCCAGATTATGCCAATTAGAGTCCAGAGACTCATTGTCAGTAATCTCTTCTTCCAATATGCTGACGTACATTATGATTATCATAAAATAATTCGCATTCGCAGTAGACAACTAATTTTATGAGATGATTTTCCATCCCAAGCTATCTCATAAACAAGAAATTTTATTGTACTTACTGATTCATATCTGCATTATGTTATTGTCTCCACTTTATAATTTCTATCTAAGACTCCAATTAGTATCTAACAAGAGAATAATTACTAATATTTACCCACTAGCCTCATTTATTAAGAACATGCTACATACAAGACACCTATACAGACCCTGTTATCAATCAGTTTATAGAGTCCAAAACAAGGAAGAAGGCTGTACAAACAAACATTTCAGGGGGAAAAAGTCACAAATGTCTCAAAAATTATATAATGCTATGATTTGAAGGTGAAAGAATGACAGAATTACTTATAAATGGAAGAAAATCAGAAAAACTTTTATGAACATAGCATTTAATAGTCCTTGATTTCAAATGGAAATTTTTTTTTAAAGAAAGGTGCAGGCAGAAATAAAGGTGAGTAGGCAGGCAATCAGGGAGAGGAGGAGCAAGTCCTTTTTATTTAGTTGTTCTCATTGGTTTCTTGCCCCTGGCTCCAGATCTTGAACCTGGGACCTTGGGATGTATGAGGACTGCTCCCAGGTGCACCAGCCTGCAAGGACACCAGGGTGTACCCAAAAGTGGAACTTTTAAAGATATATGTGGTTAATAAAACATTACATCTTAATATTTTAAGAAAGTATCAACCATAAGATTGGGACTTAAACTGAGATTGGAACCTATATATGCTAGAGGAGGGTTCCTCCCAGGTTCCTCTCTCTACTCAGTCTATATACTGATTACAGGATCTCATTAACTCCTACTCACTGGGGACTCCAACAGTACCTCTAGCCCAAAAGTGTCCTGATCTCTAGAATCACATATGTAACACTAAAAGTAACTCCCACTAACGCATTCAAAAAATAAATTTAGCATCTCATCCATAAACCTGTACCTTCACTGTTTACCTCTTAGATTCCTTAACACTCAAACCAAAATTCAGGAGTCAGTCTAGATTTCTGTCAGTCATATCCAATTAATTGGTTGGTTACTAAGCCCTCTATGTTCTCTCTGGGGTCACTCCAATTAGAATCTTAATTGGTTTTCCAACCTCCATCTTACCCATCTCTTGACCTCTACCCTAAAACTGGTACTGCACTCTTAAATGCAAATCAAATCATATCATTTTCTGTCTCAAAACCATCAAATGGCGGCTCCTTATCACCAGGAGAATTACCTCTGAAGTCTTTACATAAGATCAAAAGAAGACAGGGAATCATGATATTTACTTATCTGCTGGACATTTGCTGGCAAGTTTTAAAAACATCTTACAGATCAGATCTGTATGTCTCCAGCACTGAAGACAATTCATATATAGAAAATATTTAATAAAAGGATGCTCAGTAAATAGGATTCTGTGAGTAGGCAAGTGGCTGAATTTCTCACCAAACCTTCACAGGCACTCTATTCTGCAGTCAAATTCTCCTTTTTCGTACTTGTGTACACTACTGCCCTCCACCTAAAACGAATGTCCTTCCGAATCTGACTCATCTGTTTTCTCCTCTGTGCTTTGCTCACACTGTGCACATATTTCTAAATAGAGACCTTATGAAAATGCATTATAATCAACTGCTGACACCTCAACACAAAATTCACAAATGCCACTTCTATGTCACCTGTACACCGTAATAGTCCATTATAATTACCAATAATTAGGTAAGTATATTTGCCATCTCTATTAAAACAGTGGGTTTCTAGACAGTCGGGACTAGAGATATTTATCTCTGCATATATTTTGGGCTGAACTGTGTGCCTCTCCTCACAGTTCACACGCTGAAGCTATAACCTCCCAGTACATCAAAAGTATCTGCAGTAGAGTCTTTGAAGAGGTAATTAAGTTAAGATAAAACAATATCATGTACTCTCATCCAGTCTGACAAGTATCCTTATAAGAGGAAATTTAGGCACAAAAAGAGACACCAGGGGGTGTTCATCCAGTGAGAAAGGGGTCATTTGCATGTCAAAGGGGAAAGGTCTCAGGAGAAACCGAATCTGTGCATAATTTAATTTTGAACTTTAAGCCTCCAAATTTGTAAGAAAATTAATTTTGGCTGGTCAAGCTACCCAGTCGGTGGCATTTTGTTATGGAAGCCCTAGCACTCTAATAAAATAACATAAAGCATAATGTCTGCCACACAGTAGTTGTTCAATGCATATCTGAATATATATTCAGATCTGAAAAACTGTCTCAGGAGGCAAGGGCTCACAGTCATCGTTGCATTCTAAGCACTAAGCTCAATAATTAAACAGCACATGCTACTCACAAATTCTAATAGTGAATATGAATTTAGCTAAAACACAGCCCATAAAAGGCTCCAAAAGCAACAGTGAATCTGGGGGCTTTGTTCCCAAACAATTGGTACAAAACACAAGACTATGAGAAGACATAAAATTAGACCTGAAATGTCAGCAAAATTAGATAAATAATGCAGTGTGGTGTGGATGTGAGGGCTACAACAGGTATGCACTGCAAGACCAAGAATGAGGAACTTATAAACATATCACATTCATAAGACAATAGTGTCAAATATCTGATACAACCTACAAGTTAAACCTACAAGTTACAACCTACAAGTTAAAATTCTTGTGGCTACAAATTTAATTTCTGCCCTCATCATCCTCAAGAGAATCTACAACGTTTCCATCATTGTGCAGTTTTAGAATCCGATTTCCCAAAGTATATCTTCACGTGAATAAAATGGTATGTCATGGGCAAAAAAAAAAAAAGAGAGAGAATCTAGAGAAATACTTAGGCAACATTTATAGCTTTCCAAAGGTTGGCTTTTGTCTTCCATGTACATACTAGTTTTGTCCCAAATGGCCAAGTGTTCTGCAAAAGAGAGCACTGTAAGCTTTCAAATACTCATGGGAACTTGTAAAAGTAATACAACATTCATGTAATTTCCACTTGCTACAAAACACACCCTAAGGTTCTTTTAGTAATACATTATAAGTGGTTCTGTTACTAAGAAAAACAAAGGCCTCGACTAAATATACGAAACAATCTGAACAAAGCCAAATCTGGCTGTTGAATTATATTATTTACATCAAAAACATCCGAGTCATTGGAGGAAAGTTAGTGTACCCTGTCAACTCTGAGACAGAGCCATATTCTTTGATTACACAACCACTTTGTGTAGTAGTATGAAGTTATTATGCACCAGAAACATGGCTTTTTTCTTAAAAGTAGTATTATTGTCAAAGTGGTTATAATTAGTTGCACTGGAGGAAAAAAATCTGGATTGATTTCTAAACTGGCTTTCTCTAAGCATTTATCATTATCTACCCCTGGACAGGATTAAATCTAAAATGTGGTACAGGGACTATAATAAACATGAAGTATAAAGGGTCGTTCAAAAATAAATATGCAGGGACCCGCTTTAATGTGTGAAAAATTGAAAGAATTTAAACAGCTGTGATGATAATGCCAACAACATGAACAGCTAACTTTATGGAACATTCACCATGTCTACGTGCTATGCTGGGGCGAACATATTTAGACAGCACTAAACTGAAAATGGCAATTTCTTAAGGCTTAACCTAATACATTTTCTCAATCCTTACCACCACCTCAGTAAGGCGATACTCGATTTTACAGGTGAGGAAACTAAAAGTTAGAGAACTCACGATGAAAAGTAGAACTGAGCCTATAGCCTAGGTGTAAATCCAGAGTCCAAACTACCATAAGACACGACAGTTCCAGCAATCTCTTTGCCTTGAAAAACCAACAAAACAGGGTGGTGATCATTCGTGTACTCTCCTACGTTGCTCAAAGCCACTACCGGGTCACTCATGCAGACTGTACCTTCACAAAAGACCCAGCAAGGGAATCAAATGAGGTTGATACCCAGTCACACCTCACCACCCAAACTGTGGCCCTATTAAGGGTGGCACCTACACTGAAGAAGAATATTCACTCATAAAATGGTTACATTGGCTAATGATAGTCATGATGCTACTGATACAAGCTAAAGAGATAAATATTCTTTGACCCAGAAACTGCACTTTAAGAAATTTAAGGAAATGATTCAGAATGTAGATAAAATTTATTCTACAAAAATATTCATCAGGAATATAATAGAGAAAAAATTTTAAAATCTAGTATGTTCAACAATAGAGTATTAAACATGAGTATTATTCTAATACAAAACACAAGCATAACTCTTTCTGGGTAATATGAGTGACTTTCTGCTGCTTCTTTATCAAATTTCATGACATTTAACTATAGATGTTGGATTACAGAGTTAAATACAGGGTGGCATAAGAGTAAAATAAAATTATAAAACAACGAAAACAAAAACCCCACACTCTATAGATAGATAACATTCTTGAAAGGGGTCTTCTGAGACGTGAATTTATTCTACAATTAACTCCACAAACTCAAAATTCCCAATGCTTATCGTCACTGATGATGACTAAATTTTAAATTAAATTCTCAACTACTCAATTTTCCGTCACTACCTAAAGAACCTATATATATAAAAATTGAAAGTTAAATGGAGAAACAAACCTGAATATAAAAGTTAAAATAATAAAATCCTCAACCTTAGATACATTATTTAGTAAGTTAATTAAGAATTAAACTTAATGCTTAAGTAAATTATTAGTTCAAGAAATTTATAAATACAATAACATATCATTAAAATTAATTCATCGATCTGAAACACAAGCATGTTTCAGTGTGCAAATGATCTTCTGAATGATGATTTAAAGTGGATCTTGACTAGTGAGTCCTTACCTCCTGGGTCCTTATCTGGATTGTACTCTAAAGCATTGCTGCAGATGAGATCAATATCTTTCAGGAAATCCTTAGCAGTCAGGTAATTATGCTTATCAATTTTAGTTATTATCGTTGATAAATCCATTGGTTCCTTGATTACTTCAAGATAATCTGAAACCTGAAACAGGAGATTTTAATGAAAATTACTTCCAGTTTTTTATGTGAAAAACAAAAAATAAAAACAGATTTACTTCTAAATTAAACCTAGATATTTAAGAAGTAATTATAGATAAGGATAAAATTATAGAGGAATTTATGCTACTGTGTCATACTTTCCATGAAAAGTTCCAGTTTTAAGTCACACCTAAATCAACTTTGAAATATTTCTCAATTTGAAATATCAAAACAATTATGTCAGCTTGGCTTTTTTTTTTTTTTTTTTTTTTAATCCTTTGGCCATATCTGAGAAGAGAGTATATAGGCAAAAGCACCAAATAAGAATTAATAAGTGTTTCCACAAGAAAATTTTTAAAAGAAGAAACTAAAAGAAATGTAAAATTTTCATGTTATCAGAGAAGTTCCCTGGTTAAAAACACCTTAAAATTTTTAAACAAAAAACCTTGTATGTCATTTTCTAGAGTTAACCATTTCATGGAAAGTGTTCTCTGCTCCTTTGGAGTCATTACAAACATTATGAGTTAATTATATAACAAAAATAAGTTGCTGCTTTCATAAGTAGTAAAATATTTTCTAAACTTATATCTAAATATAAACAAATCTACAAGCAAAAAAATACATTTTGTTCTATGTGCTGGTTTTCTGGGAGATAAAACAAAATAGAAGACATCAGGTCATGATTAGCCCAATAAATTACATGTTTTATATCACCTGACCAACCTATATACATATTGTCTATCACCTGTGCAAATCTCAAAACAAGTAAAATTTAGGTCTAGCAGTCTTACTAAGGACTAATTAGCCTGGGCAGAAACTGAGGGATAGGGTAAATTATGCTTCATAAAAATTAAGGATGGTTCTCTCCACTGCAGGTGGCACTGATGCCTTGATATTTTTATTTATATATACATGCATATGCATAGATTTTAATTTATTTTTTAAAAGTGTAGGCAGGTGTATGTGTGAGTATTTCATTTTTCAACCACCTGATTGAGAGGTCAATGGAGCTACACTGAACAAGCAATAATTTAAAAGGTACTAGTTAGATTCTTAGCTCTGGTACTTGGCATATCTTTTATAATTGTGGAAAATACTTCATAATCTGTAAAGCACTATAAAAATTTATACTACTAAAGCTATAAAATGTTAGTACCCATGCTTTAAATTCAAAGTTCATTTTATAAACTTTTGTTTTCTCTGCTGTCTGCTTCGGTACTTAAGGTTTTCAGACATTTCAAATTCATTGACTGAATATAAACTTTTATTTTGAGTTATCTAAATGTTATTGTCTCCCCCTCTGGATAGAGACTCCTATGCTTTTCACTTTAAGAGCAAGGAACCAGTAGCAGAATTAACCTAATAATCAAGGTGAAATAAAAGAAACAAAAACTCTTAAAAACTTTATCTGACAAAATCAACATTTTCTATCCCCTTCCATGGCCTTACCATCATATATAAAATGCTTACTCTATTACAGATGGCATTTGAAATCTGATAATCTCTTCTGGTTAGAAAGAAAGAGTTTTTCTGGGTAAAGGCAAAATGGTTTACTCCCAGCATGGGAGGTTGACTAGGGAGTCAAAGTCTCAGAGTCCCAGACCCAATTTGAAATAAAGACAAACATTTGAAACAAACCTTAAAGTGGGCTGAATAGTTTTAAGGACAAAAATGTTCCACAAACAAAAAATACGTATTAATTTAAAAAGCAAATTCGGCAAGTCTTATTATCATTCCAGTGGAAAATGATATAAGGTAGCTGTGATGTGGGCTTTGAGTTTAAAAAACTTTCATGTTGTGGCTATGTCACTTGCCAACAAGTCTCAGTTTCCTACGCTGTAAAAGAAGAAAACAATAATGGCCTTGCAAAATTGTTGAAAGGATCAAATGGATAAAACTGTGCTGTGAATAAACGCACAAGTAAAATTATCCAGTCCCTTTATTCCAAATAAAAAGGGGGAAATCGCTATTTTCAGACTCGCCAGGGGGAATATGTAATACTAGCTCACTCTTCCCAGTCATAGATGAAATGATGATGCCAAAGGAATCTGCTAGGACTCAAAAGTACAGATTTCACAACAAGAATGCATTAAACTCTGAATCATTTCTTAATTCACATGTTTTTAAAAATGAAGAAAAAACTTAAAACTAGAAACACCAAAGTTGTTCAAACATGGAATCTGAACTATAAGGAGGCCAGTAAAGAATGCATTGTGTTCATCCACACACTACATTATCCCAGGATAAAAAAAAATTATATTAGATTCCAAATGGAAAATTTCTTTTCTCATCATCACAAACCATGCTCTCGCACAAGGACACAAAACAATACACATAGAAAGTGAGAAATTTTCCACTGGGAGCAGAGAAAATTCTTGGAGAGAAAAATAATTTTAACTGCATAAAATGTGCTTACTTCAAACAGAATCTTAGTCACAACTGTTAAGAAAATATGAAAGGCAGGAAAAAAAAATAGGTTCAGGTTTTTTAGCCACCTCTTTTGATGAGGCTACATAATTTGGGAAGTGTCAAATGCTAATGCCAATGTAATTTTTGCAAGCAGAATTTATCCTGGAATAAAAAGTCTAGTATGAACATTTCACTAAAGTAACGTTTAATTCTCTTCTTAAATTGAAGAGTAAGAGATCACAAAGATCAATACTAATTAGGACATATACAAATTGATCACTAATTTCATCCAACAGTCACCAGACATTTGCTGATGACATCAGTGGTTATCACATGGATTAAAATTTTACAGGCTAGGGGTAATATTCATCCATGCCTTTGCTTTTTTTCCTTCCAAAAAAAGATGTCAATATTTTTTTTCTTTTAGCCAGTTCAACTTCACTGTTTGCACACTACTGAAACAAGACCTCTTCAATATCCACCGGTTTGCTGAAGATGTTAAAGCGTTTGTCTGTGGCCAGCCTCTTGGTTACATCCCTGAGAAACAACCGCAGTTCTCGCAAAGTATTTTCCTCCTGATCCTCCATGCGATGTTTTTCTGATTCTGACAACTGGCGGGGTGGAGAAGGCAGAGCAAGAGGAAGCACTTCCGTAGCACAGAGCCCTAAGGGAACAGGAGAGAATTAAGATTACAGCAAGGTAGGACTTGTCACCTCAATTACTTTTCTAACACTCTTGCAAAATGTTTTTTAAGAAAAGAGAATTCCAAATATGTGTGAATCATGCAAATATAGCAAGTGAAAATTTGAATAGAAACCAAAAATAAGCTAGAGAATAGTTTTACTTTACAAAATGATTCACAATAGAACTCCTCTAAAGGGCAAATAATATTTTAAGTAATCTTATTTTGAGGTATTATTTACCTACAACTTAGGAGAAATATTTCAAATCAACGTAAGTAGCCTCAGGTGAAGTACTATATACTGATTTGCTGAAGCCAACCTTGGTTAAAAACTGCCTCAAGGATGATGCCTTATAAGCATAAAAAGTAAAATGAGAAAACAGTAATTCTTTGATCAACCTCATCCCCCCCACCCCCCGACCAGATTCTAATTTTAAGACCCATATCCTATTGTAAGTGCAACACGGCAGGAGGGTAAATGCCACTAGGAGACAGCAAAAGGCAAGAGTAGGCCTAAAAATAGAATCCCAAATACAAGAAGATAGAAAACCCAATCTAAATTGTCAAGGACAAAATCTATGATATTCGCTGTCAACTCCAAAACAATCTTCTCAAACAGTAAAGTATTAGATCTCATAATCATAATATTCTTTAATTATTTTAAATATTTTCCTATTTTCACACTGACACACAGGCTTAAAATTCTAAGGCTTGCTGATTTCTAAACAGATCCTAAGATGAAAACTGAAAATCAACAAAAGAAATTCAAAAAAAAGGAAAATCATGTTAATCCTTAATATAAAAAAATCATCTCTATAGGACTAAAATATATCAAGGCGTGTACAAGACACTTTATTCAGATGAATCATTTTCATAAATGCAATATTTTAAATAGTTATTTAAATTAACTAGAGGTATCAACCAATAACCAGAAGGCATAATTTGCGTGAATTTCCCAAGGTTTCTGTGGGAGGAAACTCACAATAGCCATATGTAAGTGTTCATATTTAAAACCCTAGGAAAATGCAGAAAGGAGTCAACACAAGATAATAAAGTTAGGAAGTGTTGGATAATACAATCAACAAGAGGGACTGACATAGAAAATTATGCAGAAAAACATGAAAAAGCAAGAACTTGGAAGGGATGGGAAAAGTATTCAAGATCATTCAAGAACATCTATGGAAAATGAAAAACAGATCAAGGGAAAAGAAGCTAGAATTTTTTACCAAACAGGATTGCTATATCATAGATGAGGCTTAAGAGTATTAAGCAAGGGACTCTTATCTTTCAGGCATCTTTAAGATTATGAAAAGAAACTTTTAAATAATTCAGAATATAATCCTTAAATCAAGGGATTGAAATCTGACAAAATTTGAAGCACCTCTCAATGTTATGGGGTCAAATCCATAAAAAGCCACGCTACTTTTCCAAGAGCCCCATGTAAGATATCTAACATAATAGGTGCTCAATAAGTATTTGAAAGAATGAAAAAAAAAAAGAAAGGCAAGTGTTCTAATCAGATTGTAGCCCGTCAAACCGACTCTGGCCTACAAAGTAATCAGCACAACACCTGTGTTCATGATCTAACAGTTCAAGTCCTTGGTACTTAATGTGACTAAAACATGGCAAAAACAAAGATGTTTTCCTCTGCCTTTTTGAGTTTTCAAGTCATCTAAATTAAAGTGACTGGGAAAATATTGCACGGACAGTCGACTATTAGTAAAGCATTAACAATGAGGCTGTACCTTCCAATCGCCTGAAGTCAGGGAAAGACAATGGCTACTTCCACATGTGTCCATCTAAAGATACATAGAAACTGAAAACTACCTTCATTTCCACAAATAAATGATTTTTTAAAAAATGACTCCAAGAAAAGTCATTTCTTAACACCATTCACCATCCCCCCAATTTCCTGAAGGCTTTACGGTCTTTACCAATGTGTTTCCGTCGTGGTGGCGCCATTGATGCCTGATGGAGAATTAATTCTTGGAAAAATTTTCTTCTGTCTTCTTCAATAGGTCTTTGAATATACAAGACCTCCTCATACTGTATTCTAAAGATACATTTAACCTACAAACACACAAAGACAGTAAATACATAATTAAAGGCAAACATATTATAACAAATTACAATTCAATTTCCGGTATCATTTTCAACATTCACTGAATACTCATGCGAGGTTATTTAGCGTTAACCTAGGCAATGCTGTTGAAAGGTCCAACCTCCTGGACAAAATAAGAATAGAAGAATGACCCAGTTGCCCAAGTAATTAATTTTACTATATCAGGGAGAATTAGCAGATACAGCAAAAAAGGACGTTTGATGATAACACACTGATGGCAACAATCTCAAAGGACCTTTGCATAAGAGCTGAAAAGTAATTAACTAGAAACTACATTAGTAGCTGGAAGGGTGTTAACATTGCCTTCTCATATGCTGTTTCTGCATCCTGCTCATTCACTGACTTCTCCACCGGGTTCCTTCCCTGTCAAATCTATCCCACCATATCCTCTGGAACCCTGCTTTCACTGCAAATAAACAGAAATGTTCCACAAGGACAGCACCTTCCATGCAAAACCTTCCAAAGAGTATTAAGCCAATTATTCTCATATTCCTCAGTTCCTTCCAACTGGTGATTTCCTCCCTCCCTCCCTCCTTCTTCTTTGTTCAAATGTTCTATAGAAACTCTTAACACCAGAGGACCCTTTGCAAGACATGCTGCTTGAATCCTCCTTACATTATCCACACGTCTATAAACTTCCACTCTAAGTTTACTGTCCACTTCTAGACACAAGTTCCTTGAATATAGACTACTTCTTCTTTATTATCTGTTTTCCTATACCTACCACAGTGATTGGTACATAGTAATGCTTACTAAGCATTCACTAAATAAAGTCTGAGGTTTTGGTCCCTGAACCACATCAAACTGGAAATTGCAAATAAAAAAGGGAAAAGGTTGCTAATACGAAAAATACAACCAACAATGATAGTAGAAACAATGAATTAAAATTCAAGATATCAGATTCTAGCTCAAATTTAGCTAAATATTTGTGGAAAACTTTGAATTTACACTGTCATGTCTAGCCACTTACTGAATTGAAGGCTAAGAATTTCATGATGCTATTTCAATCAATCCTTATAATCCTAAGGTATAAAGGAGACCCTCATTTTATAGAGGAAGAAACTGACTTGGAAAGATTTTAATTGGCTTAAAGTTACACAGTAAATAAACAAAGACTAGATTATATAATCTCTAACGGGCTTTTCCAGTTCTAAAGTAATAAAAGAGGCGTGCCCTGCTGGAGTAGTGGTTGGGTTGCCAGTGCAGTCCACAATGACCCGGGTTCGTGTCCTAGCGCCAGTGGAAACCACCAAGATGAACGACTAAGTAAAAGAAATAAAGTGCTTCTTCCTCTCTCTTTCTGCCTGCCTCTTCTCACCTTCATGCCTACCTGTATCTTTCCTTTTAAAGAAAATCTAAAACAGAGAAGAATCAATAAAAAGTAGATATAGTAGGATTCAAAATTTCAATGGGAAACACTTTACGACAATCCAAGGCCAAATACTTTAAAAGTTCACAAAATTTCAACTTCTGTCCTTTCAGTATTTTTTGTAGACATGCGCACCTCCCTCCAAACCTTTGATCTATGCTTCACTAACCCTTCTGCAAGAACTCTGGCAATAAAATTTACCACTTAACACCCATTATGTGCCAAACATAAGGAAGACACTGCAGTTACAAAGTTGAAGAAAATACACTTGCTTCCTGCTGTCAGTCGATTTATTAAAAAAGCAGTACCACAACAGAAGTGTGATTTCAGAGGAAGTGAAACACAAAGATCGCCCTGAAAAGAATAAGGGTGAGGAAGCATTAGATAAAAAACAGGAAAAATAGCTAATATTAACTGGTACTTGAAAAATAGACAAAATGCAATACCCCATTAGTACCAAGATTTTGTTCAAGAGTAGCAATACATTTCATTTCGGTTTTAAATACACTTCCTTCTGATCACTTTTCAACACTGTTAAAATTTGTGACCACAAAAGTATACTTTTGGTTGTGATCCTGACAGTGTATACAGATATCAAATCACAATGCTGTACACCTGAAACTGACAATGTTGTTTAAAAAATTACCTCAATTAAAAAATGCATACCAAGAGTTAAGTCTATAATAATCCCCTTATATTCCTTCAGATTATCACCAAAGCTTGGAGTTCATCATTTTATAAGTAGGTGCAATTTTTCTTTAAGTTTGCTCCTAACTTTATCTTCTGACATTCCACAGTTCAAAACGTCATGTTTCAACATGGCAAACCTCACATCATTTTCAGCCCAGATATTTAAGTTGTTCAACATATGACACCGGAGCCTCACACACAGCTTCTACTGACCCTTGCTCCACTTGAAAAAAGTGTAGGGGGTTGTTCATTTTATTATTCCTACTCTATATGTGCATGTGTGTGTGGTATAATGGTATCAAATTACTTCACTTACCTATCATGTAGAGAATAAAGCAAAAAAACATCATTATAAAATAAGCTGCAAATAAGGAGATCAGCATGCACCTATGTTTACTCATATCATAGTGATATCAGCAAACTTCACACAGAAAGGAAAAGACAGTTTACATGTTCGTGCACATTACCTAAATTACTCCACACATAAATAAACATTTTAACCAAGACACACACTGGTCTTCATACATGCTATTCATTCTTAGACTTTCCCAGATATGCTCAAGCGTAACTCTGAATAGCTCACTAAAATTTTTTTAAGTTCAATGATGTTCAATAACTTAATTCAGTTGTACAACCAACATGCCATTTTAGAACATTCCAACTACCCTAGCTTGTTTTTTCATTTTCACTTAAAAAATGAAAGTTAATTTTGATAAAATTAATATTATCAGTTTTTTCATGGATCCTCTTTTATATCTTAAAGTATTATAGTACTTGTCATACTGTATCATATTTTCTAGGTTTTTCCCTCTAAACTTTAAATTCTTAGAAATCAGTGGCTATCTTTTTGTTTTTCACTTATTTTATTCACTAAATTGTTCTCTGTAAATGCGGTGTGCCAGAAATATGTATGGGTATATACATATAACACATGTGAGCGGTGTGTGTGTGTGTATAAATAGAAACTGTTAGACATTATGGATGAAAAAGTGAAGAAAACACTGTCTTAAACAAATTCAGAGTTACCAGTACACTGCATTGCACAAAAAAGGCACCTGATAAATTTTTACTGAATGAATAATGGTCTTAACATGATGGATACAAAACCCCATTTCCCTGAACAATCATCAGTCTAAGCATCACAAAATCCAGAAACTGTCTCTTCAATCTTCGAAAGTATAGGGCATTAGAAGTGTACCACTTTTGGAATCAGACAAACCTAGGTTAAATAATTTCTCTAACATCCTAGCTGTAAATCCTGGGAACGTTACTTCTGGTAAAATGAATTAGTTTGGTCTCAGTTTCTTTGTTCATCTAACAGGAAAAAATACCTTTCCTACTGACAGTTTAAGAAAAGCACGTGATGTAGCATATATAATTGGCTTATACAATATCTGGTACAGAGCGGCCTAAGTGGCAGCAATTTTCTCATTAACAAGAACCTTATTTATTAAAATGTTAGAATTGTTGGTCCCAGATTTTAAGGTAGAAATCTCTGTGACTGAGAAAATTAATTTTTTAAGAACTCAAGATCTCAGAAACAAAAAGGTGTGGAAAACAAGATCAGAAAGGAATCTAAAATAGCTTTCATTAATAAAAATTACTTTCCTCAAAACAATATAGGTTGGCATGCCCAGGTGGCTTAGTAGTTGAGTCCAGTCTTCAGCAGGCATAGTCCACATATATCGCAAGGGTCTGGGACCAGGGGAAACAACCAAGATAAGCAACTAATTTTAAGTGTATGTGTATATAAAAACAAACCACTAAATAAATTAAATATAAACATCCTATATATCTTAAAATATTTTTACAACCAAAAAGTTAGAGCATAAATTGATGCAACCCTCATGAAAAGCATATTCCTCAAAAATTGAGACTGGAAATCCCATATAATCCTGTCAGCCCACTTCTGGGTATTTACCCAAAAGAACAAAAATACTAATTGCAGAGATATTTGCACCCCCACGTTTACTGCAACATTATTTACAGTAGCCAAGAACTGGACACCTCCTAAGTGTCCATTGTCAGATGAATGGGTAAAGAAGATGTGGTATTTATATATGATGGAATTCTACATGACCCGAAAAAAAGATGAAACTGTCATTTGTGACAACACAGAAGGAACTAGAGGAATTTAAGCTAAGTGGAATAAGTTAGAAGAAAATACCAGATGATCTCATTCATATATGGAGTATAAAGAAACAAAGCAAACCGGGACAGATTAAACCAAAAACAACCCTTGTACATTAACAACAGAGCTGAGGGTGACAGTGGGGAACATGGTGGGAGGTGAGGGAACTGGTGATGGGGACAATGGACAGTGGCGGAGGACTTTTGGTAATTTGGTGGTGAGCAGCTTATGTTGTCATATATTTGAGGAATGGTGAAACTGCACATAGCGATTTATATTATATCTTAATCAAAGTTATCTCAATGAATTTTAAACAAACCAAAAAATTAATACTAAGATATTTCTTTTGCGCATATGTAATCATTCATCTGAGCTTTCAAATCTCTTCTTGATTTTTCTTCTAAAATTATTCAGTTTTATCCACCACCCAGGTCACACAATAATCTGGGAGATATAAAATTACATGAAATACTGAGATAACAAAATGCTATACATAATCTTTTCTTTCTTTAGCATAGCTGAGGGGGTATTTCTTTAATTTTATTTCTAATATACTGAATTTTAGCATCTTAAGATTGTATATAAAACTTTAACACCAAAGTATATACTGTCAAATCTCTTCAGAATTTTTGTAAGTGCTTTTTCTGAGGAAAGTTTGCTTTTGTTCTTGAAAATATTTCTATCGGCTTCCCTCTTTAAAAAAATCCTTGTTCTATGCTCTCTCAATTCTTTTTACTAATTTTCCTAAATAAAATAGGCTGCAACTCTCATTAATCGTAACTAAAATTCCCGTTATTCTCCAGAAGATCCACAGAAGTAAAGTTACTTATAAGAATTTTTCAGGAAAATAAACTTAAAAAGGAATGCGTCTAGGTGGGATTTACTAAGAGCCATGTAGTAATTCAACTATTAACTTCTTTTTTGAAACTACACACATTTACTAAGCAATTCCAATGCATCAGCATTATGCTGAGAAGTGGAGAAATGAAGGGCAAGATGTCAGTCCCTTCCTTTCAAAGAGTTGTGGTCTAGGTCAGAGGCTCTCAGAGTTCTGGTGCAGGTACTTATATAAACTTTAAAAATGACTGACAAACCCCATTAAAATCCCATGGGCTTATTTCCAAGCCACAGAACAAAAGACCTTAAAATTTGTATGGAACAACAAAAGACCTCAAATAGCCAAAGCAATCACTAGAAAAAAGAACAAATCAGGAGGGATTATACTTCCAGACTTTGAACTATACAACAAAGCTATAGTGATCAAAACGGTATGGTACTGAAATAATAACAGAACCACAGATCAATGGAATAGAACTGAATTACCAGAAACTGACCCACTCACATACAGTCAGTTAATCTACAGCAAAGGAATCAAAAGCATTCAATGGAAAAAGGAAATTCTCTTCAACAAATGTTGTTGGGAAAACTGGACAGCCACATGCAAAAGAATGAAGCTACATCACTCTCTATCGCTAGTCACAAAAATGAGCTCAAAATGGATTAGAGACTTGGACATAAGACCAGAAACCATAAAGCTCTTTGAAGACAACATAGGAAAGACTTTCCAGGACATCAGTCATAGAGACGCCTTTGGGGACTCAACTCCACCATCAAGGGAAACAAAAAGAAAAAGAAACTACTGGGACTACATCATGAGGATGTAGAGAAAAAGGAACAGTTTTGCACTGCTGGTGGGCATGCAACCCCTATGGAAAGCAGTTGGAGATTCCTCAAAAAACTGAAGATGGAAATACATATGATCCCGTCCTTCCCCTTCTGGGCAACTACCCAAAAGACACAAAAGCGCCCAGCTGAAGAGAAGTTTGCACCCCATGTTCACTGCAGCCCTTTTCACAACAGCTAAGAGCTGGAAACTACCCAAGTGCCCAGCATCAGCTGAATGGGTCAAGAAGACGTGGTGCATAGACACAATGGAACACGACACAGCCCTGAGAAGAGATGAAACCCTGTCATCTGAATCAACATGGATGGAATGTGAAGGGATGAAGCTAAGTGAAACAAGTCACGAGAAGAAAAACAGAGACCAGATGACCTCGCTCACAGGTGGACCATGAACAGACAAACCAAAGGCTGTTTGAGGAAACATTTGCAACAGAACTGAGGTCACCAAGAGTGAAAGGGGCGGGTGGGGGTAAATGGTGGTGGAGCCCACAGGACAATGGGGAAGAACACTTGGTGATTTGGTGGAGGGCAGGATGTGTTGAAACAAAACTAATGGGGGACCTACAGATAGGAAATTATTTACAGATAGGAAATGTGTTTAATAATCACTACAATAAAAAAAATTAAATTAAAAAAGTGACTGACAAAGGCACATCCTGGTGGCTCAGCAAATAAGTCAGCAGCTGGGGTATAAACTACATAAAAATTCAGTTTGTGACCCAGTGTGGGAGTTGGGGGGTTTTGGTTTTTTGTTTGTAAATAAAAATAAATAAATGTTTTGGGTTTTGTTTTTTTGTTTTTTAAAAGGAAAGGTACAGGTCAGAAGAGAAGGAGAAGAAGCATCTTTATTTTATTTTAACATATCTGTTCGCACTGGTTATTTCTGCTCAACCCCAGCCCCTCCCTAGGCCCAGGACTTGAAGCCAGGGGTATGTGGCTTGTGCTCCTTCAGAGGCGACTGACCTAACTGCTGCTCCACTGGGGTACACCAAATAAATGTATTGTTTAAAAAAAAAACTCTGAATACAAAACTTTTTCTCCTCTTTGAAAATTATTTTCTGTCAAGAACAGTAACATTTACTAATAAAAAAATTAGCTATAGATAAGAAAACAAAATTTACTATAATCTTGACAGCCAGAGAAAATTACTATTAGCACCTCTATCTTGAAATGTTAAATATATGCATGTTAAGGGACATGCATTTTATATGTAGTTTTATATATATAGTTGATATATAATCTATTTACATAGACATATAATAATCTCTGCATAAACTGGGAAAATACCATACTTTTTTATTTCTTGTATTTTTTAACAATATATTCAAATATCTTTTCAGGATAGTAAACATTTTCGACCTCAGTATTTTCAATGGTCACATTGTGCCTCACAGAGGGAATCTACTAAACCTAACCAACAGCCTACTATAAAAGTCTCCAGTCTATGAAGAAAGCCTATGATAAATACTCCTGCATATTTTTATTGTCTGTCCTGAATCTTTGTGTTTGTCCATGAAAAATTCTTTGAATAACTACTTATAAATGATATTGCTGGGGTAACATGAATGTATATATTTAAGACAGTTATTACAAATTTCCCTCAAGAGAACTTGTTCAACCATTTCTCTTTTTTTTAATGTTTATTTATTTAGAGGAAGGAATTATTGAGCAGGCAGGAACGAAGGCAAGCAAAGAGAGAGAGAAGAAAAAGAAGTGTTTATTCATACATCTTAGCTGTTTGAGTTGGATGCTCCTTCCCCGCCATGCCCAAGTAAGAAGGCCCTGAACCAAGTTTTTGGACTTTACGTGAACTACATCATCTGGAGCCGCAACTTCAACCACCAAGTCACCAGAGCACGCCACAACCATTTCTAATATTTATCTTTTTGATAGTTTAAAATACACATCTGTTATTTTAACTAATCCCTGTATTTTCTTAACTACAATATACTAAGAGACCATTTCTTTCTTTTAAAAACCACTTAGCTTCTTCACTATCTACTGTCTACTTTGTTTCTTCTATATATCTGGCACCTGGCTAATAAAGTTACTTGGTCTGCAACTCTCTATGCTTTTGATTCACTCACCAAACATTTACCAAAATGTGCTAAATATTATTCATTACTATTCTCAATTTGTGACCTAAACAAACCACTAAATTGGCAAAATGAAAATGAAAAATTTGGTAGCTTAGAGGCAGAGGACGATTTACATCAACAAATAGTATAAATAAAACATGTTATAGAACAAAAACAGAAATAAAAGAATTTAGTAAATACTATCTTGATCATTAATTCTACGTAATCACAAATCATATTGTAGCATTTAAAACATGCAAATCTTTTAGATGAACTGTGTCATCTGGGAAAAATATTTCTAAGCAATTCTAAAGGAGGTTATTTCAAAAACTTAGTAAGCTCTGGATATTAAAACGATTTTTACAAAATTAATGACTATTTAATTTTTTCTGAAACAAATGATTTTACCTTTAATTCTATTAAAATTGAAGTTGGATTTTAACTCAAAATGAAATAGATTTGAAAGATAAGCTCATAGTAATAGTATTCAATTTAATATGAAAGAGGTACCAAGGAGAGCTGAAAGATCAACTCATTAACAAACCTAATATGATAAAAGATAAAGCTAATTATAATGAAACTGATGACAGCTAAGATCTTCCTGGTAGATACTACATACATGTTTGCTTCTGGTTGATGTATGAATTTTCTCAATTTTAGCAACACTGAGGTATAGATCCCCATTATACCAAAACAAAACAAACTTGTTAAAGTTAGGTAATTTTTGCTTAGGTCACATGGCTAGTAAGTGTTAGAACGAAGGTATGAAAGTTGACAGACCATGACTCTGATTTTATAGTACTTAAAATGACTCAAATTTACAAGGTCAATACTTTAAAACAACATCATAAGAAATGATAAATATTTAAAGTTCTTACCTCTTCAGGCAGTTCACTGTACATGGTTTCAGAGGTAGACAATAAAAATATAGGTGAAAATGATGGTATATCTTGTAGCAATGTCAGAAAAGTTGCTCTCACAGTTTCACTGACAGCTTCCCACCAATCACCAATGTGAGGCATGTAAACAATACTAGGTACTGTTCGTCGAGCTTCACGAAAAATCTAAGAAAAGAAGGGGTATTAAAAATTCAAATTGGGGTGCATCCTAGTGGCCTAACAGTCTAGCACATCTGGGAACAGTCCCACATGCATGCCAAAATCCCAGGTTCAAGACCAAGGACCAGGAAAAACCAATGAGAAAAGCTAAATAAAAATAAAGTGCTTCTTCCTCCTCTCTCTTCCGGCCTGTTTGTCTGCCTACTCACCATCATTCCCGCCTAAACCTTTCCTTTAAAAAAAAAAAAAAATCAAATTGAGTTATTCTAAAATCCTCCCAATAACCCATATACACATGAATTGCATCAGGTCTGTTACAGTAATGATTTTCAGACCAAATATTTAAGTTGTTGAAATATGACACACAAGCCATATACATAATATATACAGATCTTCAATCTACCCTTGCCCCAATCGTGTGCCCCCTCCAAAAAGGGGAAGATTTTTGTTCATTTTATTATTCCTATTCTATCTATACACACACACATAAATAACATAACAGTATCAAATTGCTCTACTCATCTATCATGTAAAGGAATAAAGCAAAACACCATTATAAAATAAGCTGCAAATAAAGACATAAACATGCACCTATTTGACATCCATATCATAGTGATATCAATAAACTTTACACAAAAATGAAAATACATAGTATACATGTTTGTGCACATTACCTAAGATTACTCAACTTATGAATAGACATTTTAACCAAGATACACCAATCGTGAGCTTAAAATTAATGAACTACTTTCTGAAGCACTTACGTCCATTCTATTACCTCTATCTTCCATAAAATAATCACAAAAAAATCCCTACTCCTCCAAAGAGCAATAAATTAATTAGCAATTGGCATGCCCTGGCAGGGGAGAGGTTAGGTCCACAGCCTCCAGGCAAAAGTGCAGTCCACATACATTCCAAGGACTCAAGTTCTTGTCCCAGGGCTGGTGTTGGAGGTGAGATACAACCAAGATGAAAAACTAAACAAATGTGTCTTCCTCCTCTCTCTTCCTGCCTGCCTGCCAAGTCAGCTTCATTCCTGCCTGCACCTTTCCTTTTAAAAAATAAACTAGCAAACAACTCTGAGATACTCCCATTGTTAGAAAATACAAAATAAAAAGTTCCCTTAGGTATCAGAACCCTAACCATACTTCAGTCACACTCTGTCAATGCATAGCATTAAGGATCAACTTGGCTCCTGTAAGCTGCCAAGCAGAATTACTGCCCTTTCCATATACATCAAGAGCAGCTCATAGAGTCTATCGACAGATTCTCACATGTTAATAATGTGATGTCTCAATACTTTCAACAAGTTTAAGAATAAGTATAAAAATCTGACTATCTTCAAATTAATTTGAGAATATTTCTAAAATTCTTTACTATTTTCACTTACTTGAAATGTTTCAACAACCTTTATAATGTGCAAAGTCTAGAAATAAGAATCTAACATTTAAATGATTAAGATGATCAGGAACATTCCTAAGAAACAAAAGGGTGATTTTTCATTAATGAGCAATTCTTATATGAATTCTTATATGAATTTTTGAATAAACATTTTACATAGTTTTAAAACTTCTGCGTAATATAAAATACATTATCAAATCAATAATAAACCTGATCAAAGTGACTCAAAAATATGCCCAAAATTGGAAAAGCAGATGTTATGTTTACATCTAGAGTAATATTTGCATATCCACCAATCCAGAACAGTCATTCAGTACAACTCCTCGGGACTCTCAAATTTTGACCTTTTCTGCAAACACAAATCCTATCCTGGATCTTAAAAATCCAAGGATTATTGTTTGTCAGTGTTCTTTTAGAAGGTTCATAAGAGAAAAACAAGGATAAATATTAGCAAAATGAAGGAACCACAAATTCAAGCGAGACATTTGATTCTTTCCCCACCCCCAAAATTACTGCTTGCCACCCAAATCAGGCATGGTATGTAAAAGACAGTGACAGATGCCTTTTGTTGCTTTCCAACTCCCAATCTGCTGGTACAACTTCAGAGTCATAAGAAGAGAAACGTGATTAGATGGAATAAACGAGCTATAAGCTTGCTAAGAAACCTCACAAAACGAACCACCTAATATAGTCATGCAAGTTATCACATGCCCAGGGATAGATGCGAAAACATGCCTTAAAAATGAATTACTTGTCTGTTCATTTGAGTACTTGTAGGTTAGGTTACCTAGGTTTTAGATGTACTGAAAACATCTAGTTGCTGAAAGTATCAAAGTATAGGCAAACCAAAGGAAGGTTAAATAACAAAAACTTTGCAGAGTCAGAAGTTAATGCAGTAAAGCAGGTGTTTTAAACTTAATTTGCAAGGCTTATCTAGATATATAAAAAACATCAACACTAAAGAGTTGAGGGTTTTCCCATTTCTTTTCCTCTTTTCCTTCAATCTTCTTAAAACACTAAATTTACACATGACACTCCATTGACCTTTTTATTTCTAGAGACTCTAAAGAAGCATATTTATCAGAAAAATTGTACTAATATTTGAAAACCTAAAGGGTAAAGAAAAAAAGAAAACATCTAAGATAAATACAGAAAAAATTAAAAGGCTTAGGCTTTCTGACCCATTAATATATAATTACCTGAACCAAGAATTAACCTAACTATATGCAACACCAATATCCAGGGAATATTTTCAAAATTTTACTCCCAAGCCTTTATAGAAAAAAAAAATTTAGTTCCTAGAAAAATTTAAAAGAAACATTAAAACAAGCTTTGTTTTTAACTCCTTAATCCATGTGTTCTGAAAATATTAAAATAACTTTCATACTTACTTTATAGCCAACTTGTGCTTTCTCTAGTTTTCATAATAAAAATTCAAAGAGTAGTCTGATAATAGCATTTAAAACCTCAGGAAAAAAGTTTAGTCTTTATTGTGATTTTTCTATAATGTAAAAACAGCTCTTCAGCAGTTTGCTGGTAACTTTTAAGTTGTGGGATCAGTTACGCTCTGTGAAATCAATGAACCAGATAATTCAGAGTAGAAAAATAAAGCCTACTTTTAGTGAAGCGGCAACTGTCTTAGGAACAAGTGATGCCATGTGATAACTAGAAAAATACTCACCTATAGGGTGTCTCGGATTGGTGGATGTGCAAGGTGTAGTAGTAAACAGAAAAACTGTTATAGAGAAAAAAAGACAGTAGGCCAAATTACTGAACCAACCGTTTCAAAATACCTCTGACATGACCAGCACTCTTGCACAGATAAAATGAACCAAAACACCAGTGTATGTGAACTGTTCATTTTGATTCTTTACACAAAAAAATCAATGTTTACCTCTTCCTGTCACAGACATCATGGTCCCTTATATAACTTTTTAAGTTTCTTTATTTAAAAAAGTCACAAACTACTCCTCTGAATAGTAAAGATATGAAGGGCAGAAATTAGGCCATTAAAGTTAAAGATATCCTACAAGGATGCACTAATTAAAATAGACACCACCTATTATTTACAAGAGTTCTTATCATCTCAAAAGCTAAACTAACAAGTCAGTTCTTTAGACTGCCAAATTAAAATATTTGGTGCATGAAAATGTACTGTACTGTGAAATTTAAGAATATACAACCTATAACTAGACATTTTCTTTAAAAACTGAAACCTAGAGTAATTTAAATACAAATCTGAACGAAGCAAAAATGCTCCAAGTCAGTAAAGCTTTTACTTTCCTCAAAGGGGCTAAAAGAAAAAGGGAAAGAACTTTTGTCATTATTAAACTTCCAGAACTTGCCTGGGCCATGGTACAGCATAAATGTGCTAAAATTATAATAGGCAAATTATTATAGGTAAAAAATATCTTGAGGACTAAAATAGTGTTCTAAGTATCACTAATAAAGTAAGTTTATTAATTCCTTATACCATGTTATCTTAAAAAAAATCCTGTACTACTGGTAATCTTATTCTACATCTGTATCACTTTATACCATTTATTTTCTGTTATCCAAGATTTACTGAGCATCTCTGAAAAAAACATACCACCTGGAATCTGAAGATTCACGGTTCAAGAAATATGATGTCCTATTTCTTTACAAGCACACAAAATCAGCCTATAAACACAACTATACTAGTGTCTGCACTAGGCTGTAACATAAATCAACAATTTTATGAGAATTAAATCACCCAAATTTCTTTTATGATACTTTATTGCATAAGAGCTTCAAGAATTTCAGTAAATGCAATAACACTCTGACCAGGATAATTTGCTTGTAACTACCAAAAAAAAAAAAAAAAAAAAAAAAAATGTTGCCATGGTGAAACACAGAAAGCCATGTTACAAACACAAGAGCATCCAAATTATGCACAAACTGCTACGGAGAAATCCAGAAACAGTTATGCACAAACACAAGCATCCAAACTACACACATAAGTAAGTATATTAATTTCTTAATACTACTTAACCAAACAAGATTTTCCCTGAGGATTTCCAGACACAACTTCTTCCTAGGGAAAAAAAAATGCTAAAAAATTTTTTACATAAAAAGACCTCCATGATCTTTGAAATTAGTCTAAGACCATAAAACACCCAAATTCCAAAACTTGTAAGAGACTACATATAAATTCATTCATACTTCTCTATTTATGGAAAAGGTAATACAACTCCCTCCCCTAATCATTTTTCCTAAAACAACAGAAGAAATAATACAAGAGGCAAAAAATACATTCCAGAATATCAGAAAGGGGAATTGTAGTTTGGTTTTTCTTTTTTAAGAGTATTAATAGTCTCTTGATTACAGATACTAACATCTCCTGACATGTTATAAGGCTCAGTACTTGTGAACTTAATGGGAAAACAATCAATCTTCCAGGCTACACAAAGATTTGTCATTTTCCTTCCAGACCCTTGGAAGACTATAAAATGTTCAGTAACACAGAAACATGAGCATAGGCACATACATACACACTTTATGAATTTAACACATAAAAATACAAACTTTATGAATTCTGACACTTGTTTCAGTAATAAATGCCTAACTAGTATCTAGTAATTACTTTACATCCTGAATCTCAAAATGTGATCTACTGAGGACCTAAATGGTGACACACGTGTGGATTCCGGGCTCACTCAAATTTAGTAAGTCAGAATCCGTGTGGAGTCAGGAAAACAGAAATTTAGTAAGCAACCCCAGAGGATTCTTATGCACGATGTATCTTAAGAAACAATGAGAAAACCCTAAAGCACAGACTAACTCTTCTAACATTCTTTACCCAATTAATAATAACAATCAATAGCTCAGACAATCAGTAGAAACCATTTTGTCATGTACATGCTTATGTGTGGACATGTTTTAAAGAAAAGACATAATTAATCATGATCCCAACAGTATAAAGAAACATCAAGTAGGTTCCTCCCACCATTTCATCTTATTACATACCATATAGTTCTTTAAAGGTGATTTAATATTTCTTTACTTAGACTGCCTTTCATACTTATGAAACACTATTAATTAACCCAATTTATTTTATATTAAGTGTCTTAGATGCTGGAGAAAGAAAGAAAATCAGATGAGGATTATTTGCTACAAAGCACAACTCTTACAGTCAACATCCAATTAGAGATAATCATGGCTGTCACAGAGGAACTAATTCTCAAAAGAAATAATGCAAAAGGGGAAAAACAGAATATAGAAGAGAAGAAAAGTTTTGTTTTGTTTAATCTTTACAGCATTTCAGCACCTGACTTGTGTGCTCGGTTCCCTAGGACTTTTTTACCCAATTATACTTAGGCTTGTCAAAAAAAATTTTAAGAAAAAAAAATCTTGTCTCATTATATAATGGCCTCTTCTTGGAGACGTTTTTTTAAAATACTGTATTTATGAATTTAAAATAAGCATTTAAAATAAAAATAGTCAGGATTAACTAGGACATTTTATCTGGTCTCTGGCAAGTGGTCAGAGGAAGTTTGGGCTTTGTTTACCAAGACTACAAAATTCTCAGTTCCTGGGCACCTTTCAAGGTGATTGTATCTTTAGTTGGCTTAATACTGTCATACATATGGAAAAAGAAAAACTTTTTCCAAACAGTACAGAAGTGTGCATCATTTTAGATGTTTATCTTATCTACTCTCAATTCTCTAAATTCTTCCCCCAAGCCACAGTAAAATTCACTAACAGTTCTGGGGTTGTTTGTGGCATTGTTGGACAAAATATTTAAATATATATAGGCATAGGTAGATTTTTTGTTTGTTTTTTTACAAAGATCACAGTTAAATTGATTTACAACTTGCTTTTTCACTAGTATCTACATCAGCCTTTCCATGCCTATGTAAATCTGATTCTCTTAATGCAAGTTATACATACACTTTTTACCAGATTGTGTCGACTAAGCTTATCTAAAGAATGTTTATTGCTATCTGTAATAAAAAAAATTATAAAATCAAATTTGCTCATATCTTTATTTTCTGAATTTTGATCATGGTTTAGAGACTGCGCATATCCAAGATAATAAACAAAAGGACCTTGTAAATTTTCCATTACTTTATAGTTCCACTGACAATCTAGAATTAATTTGGGAGCTACTGAAAAAGGTAAGAAACTAATTTGGTTTTTCCTTTTTCCCCTTCTACAACTAGCCAGTTTTCTAAGACCACATTAAATAACTCACCTAGTCCATCTACTATAATCAAACACTACCATCATTATCAACTAATCATCATTATCATATACTCCTCCTCATTAATAATAAATCATCATTATCATCATGTAACATATTTCTATACAAGGTATAAGTGTGAATTTACTCTTCTGTTCTTACTTTGCTTATCCCTCTACAGTTACAAATTATTGTAGCTCTATTATATCTTTAAAATTTTGGTAGAGCTCTCACATTCTACTTTTTCCTCTAGAATTCTCCATGTTATGCTTATATTTATGTTCTAGTGGAAATACAGAACAGCTCTTAACCTCTTCTCTTAAATTTTCAGTGTATTATAATTGAGAATGCACTTAATTTATACATTAATTCAGAAAAGAACTTCCAGTGTTGTCTTTCCAGTCATTAGTTGTGAGAAAAGTAGTAGCACAAGTGATAAACACGATGATAGCTACCAGCTGCTAGATGCTGTTTGCCAAGCCTACTGGATGAGATTATTTGACTAATCACAAGAACCTATGTGGTTACTATTATCTTCATTTCACAGATAATAAAATTAAACCTTAAAGAGGTTAAATAACCTATCCAAGAAGGGATAAGAAGGGATGAAATTCTGATCTGAGCAGTGTGACTTGAGTCCATACTTTGAAGGGTGGTACAGTAGTTAATAAGGTGTCATCATTTATTCAACTGTCCTCCTCAAATGAATTTTTACTTTTCTTCTTTAGGTCCTCCAAATTAACTGTTTAATTCCTAGGAAAATTAACTACTATTTTATGAGACCTCTTCTTCCATTATATTTCTAACTTGTTTTTGTTTTTGTATAAGAGAAAACTTGATTTTTAGAACATTAACTTTCAATAGTTTCACTTTACAAAATCCTCCTACTATCTCTAATTTTTTTGTTGATACTATAAGTCTTCCAAATATACAATCATATCACAGGCAAATACTTGCTTTTTCAGTGCATCCTTTCCAAAATTTTTATCTCTCAGTGTCTAACTGCATCAATTTTATGAATATTAATAATGCCAAATTACTCTGTTGATCTGCCACTGGATTCCATTTGTAATATTGTCTTTGTGACCAATGCTTAAACGAGATTACAAAAAGAAATACAATGAAAACTATGGACTAATTTCAAAATTTTCCTTTCTTTTCTATGCTTTGGAAAAATTTAGCATCAAAACAAGCTTAGCCTTCCAGATGGAAAGAATTCAGCTGTGGCACACTCTGGCGGTCTAGCAGTTTAAGCTGCGAACAGTTCACATACATGCCAACGTCCCTGGTTCAAGACCTGGGGCTGAGGAGGCAACAAATGATGAACTACTAATTAAAATAAAGTGTTACTTTCTTCTCTCTTCCTGCCTGGCTGTCTACTAGCCTTCATTCCTACCTGTACCTTTTCTTTAAAAAAAAAAAAAAAAAAAAAAAAAAGGATTCACTCATGAAACTGTCAAAACTTAATGCTTTTATGACACTAGCTTAATTTCTTCTTCCACGGCTATGTCTAAGAATTTTCTTTCCTCTGAGGTCTATTTTGTTAATTTATATTTTCCTAGTAAATTAAATGGAGCTTCTTCAAATGGTACAAATTCTCTTACAAAATCTGCAATAATTCTGCCTCCCTAAAAAGGAAATGAAGATGAAAAATCAAAATGACTGGAATGCACTCTCAGTCAGGATGAGTTAAATGTATAAAGCTTAGAACAAACTGCTAGTATATAGCTTTTTATTCAGGTAATACGTTTTTAAAAGAAACCTTTAAATAGGGTTTTAGAAGTACAGAAATGAAGCTAGGATGGTCACAGACAGAAAACTGTAAGTAAAAGAGAATTACATTAACACTATAAATTACCTGAAAATATTCCTCGCTATAAGGTAGAGAACTATTTTCAATTAAATAATATAGTATCAAGTAACAACAAAATGTTATTGAAAAATAATAGAACTGTATGCAATGCTCTTAAATGTTACTATGAAGGTCATTTAATCTCTAAAAATGGTCTAAATATTGAAGTAAAAAGTGACAATCCTCTGATCTTTTTAAAGAAAAATTATTCAAAATGAGCACTTACTTTGAGCTCTGTAGATATAGAAATGGTCTTCAACATGGTCCTTGGTTCAAAAAAAAAAACTGTCCCTCATCCCTAATTCCAACATGACAACTTAAAATAAATTCAATGTTATATGTTAAAACCTCAGAAAACATAAACAGCCCCATGAGAACCAGGAAATATAAAATAGTTCATATCAAAACACACTTGGCTATTGATACAAATATCTACAGTATTTCTTTCAATTGCTATCTCTTTTCTATGGTTTTTTTTTTAAATCCCAGCATCATTAATTGGGTCTCCTTTCTCTTTCTGTGATAAGTCTCTAAGCAAAGAAGCAGCCTAGAAAAGGTCTGAAAGCACACCTTTGAGAAGAATTGGAAAAAGGCAGAAAAAACTCCCTTTTCACAATGTTTAATGGAACTTTAGTACAAGAAACAAGATAATAAAATTTTAGGAAAGTGGCTCAGGTGTTAAGGTGGCTCCTGGGAAGCAGTCCACACACAGTCCAAGGATACAAGGCAGGGGCGGGTATCATAATTAAAATGAATATAAATAAAATGCTTCTTTCTCGGCTCCCTCCCTGTCTGATGCCTGCCTGCATTCCTCTAAAAAAAATTTGTTTCAGAAAAATTTTATGAGAAAACTAGAGCTCACCCTAAAAAATTTAACATTAGGATCCTTTGCCATAATAATAAAATGATAATGAACAATGAACAAAATGTTAATATTGATATCATTGTTTGGAGAAAAAAGTATTTATAAACATTACCAAGATGTAAACAATAAAAAAGTTAGAACTCTGCTATGGTACAAACATACCTGTGCACATGATTCTTCAGGTGTTTTGGCACTAACTGAATAAAGTGCTGGGAGATCTAGTCTGTGCACAGAGAATTTTTCTAGAGTGTGCAAAAGTGCTGGAGCAAGGTGAGAAGTTTGACCTGAGCCTCGTTCTCCAGACAACAATAATCTTGGCCTATAAGAGGTTGGCTGATGATATGGTGACCTGTAATACATATAAGAAATAATCATTATTTTAAAACCATACATTTAAAAAATTAATGAAAAAACTTGACAAAATATATTAAAAGAATATGACCAAAACTACTTTCTTTTCTTATTTAAGTACAGTGAATAATTTTTCATTCATTGATCTAAAAATGTTGGACACTAACCACATTAGCAACCAAGATATAAAAACATAAAAATCCATTCTAAAATAAAGTAAAAATATCTTGGTATCAATCTCACCATATGCCATACATAAACTTCCAAATGCTTCATATACTATCCTTCAGTTTTATCACAGGTCACAAGTTAAGAATCCCACTTCTCCAATAAAGAGGTATATTTGAAGATTATTCAAAACGTCGGACTTTTCTGACTGGTAAATATCATACTTGTTTTGTATATTTTAAATATTTTAAAATAGAAAAAAAAGAGGACTTTTTCCTGGAGTACAAAATGTTGTTTCGGGTCCTATAAAAAAAACTTCCTACCCTAATACATGATATCTAAAGTACTACACAAAGAAGGTCAATTTAGGAAACTATATTAATCCCAAAATCAATTGCAATTTTCAAGTTTCTCCAGCACCATTAAAATGATAAATGAGATAATGCTGGAAATTTTAAACAATGCAGCAAGAATAAAGCAAATTTAAAATGGAAATAAGGTAAAAAAAACAGAGAAAACACTGTTATTTGTAAAGGATATAGTTATGCACTAGAAAATCTTAGAGTATCAACTACTAATCATCAGAATCTACCAGCAAAGACAGAAGATATAAATGGAAAAATCATAAGATTTACTAAACATCAATATACCAATATAAAGAAAGAACTCTTTATTCATCACAATTGCAAAAGTAATACAAATTATAAAAATATTAATCTTAACAATAAAAATGTGAAAATACATATAGAATGCATATTAAGTCTAAATGTAAAAATGTTAAGTTTTTCATAATGCATTTTTATTTTATACATTTTAAAAATTCAACTTAAAATCACAAAATAATCTGGGGGATAGTGAAAGATTTAAAACTTATTCTCAACTGAAATCATCAAAAAAAGGACTTGCAGGGATCGACTTCCGGATGGCGACTCAATAGGAAGCACTTTCGGGTCACTCCCCACAGAAACTAAAAAAAAAAAAAAAAAAATCACCCAATTTCAATTTCCTGAGACAAACATCAAGAAACAACTGGCACTTCATTTGGAGATGGAACAGCTGACGACTACTGGTGGGAGAGAGCATCCAACCAGGTTCTCAGCAAAGCCATGGATTTGGATTTGGGATGGAGTTCAGGAGTTTTGGACAGGAGGTGGGGCAGAGGCTAGGGATTTGGGGACCAACTGCGGAGGTGGCAAGAGGCAGGCCCAGTAGGCTGAGATGTAGAGCCACAGAGAGCCAACTTAGGAGGGAGTGAAATGAGAGCCAGCACACTGGGAGCTGAGCTGGAGCCTGTGCGAGAAAATGCACTGGGCACCACCGTAACCAGAAATCAACCAAAGAAACTCCAAGCTCGAACCCCTCCCACAACCATTTCACACCAGAGTCTGTGATCCACCAAGCAGATATCCTGCCCACTGCATATCCCAACCATCAGATATCCAACCATTGTATATCCCACGCCAGGATTACAGTTAGAAGGCAATCCCACAGAGGCCAAACCTCAGTGCTACCCACTAGCTCCACCTTGTGTGTAGATGAGAAATTGCAGGCTGAATGTCAATCCAGGGCAAGTGAAATCTACACAACACCAGGGAAACAGAACCATCAAAAATATAAAGAGAATGCCAAATAGAACAAAGGCACAGAGAAATACACATGAAATGATGGGTCCAATCAAAAACCCAGGGGAAAATATGAACACAACAAACATATGTAAATTACCTGAAGACGAATTTAGGGTAAAAGTGATTAACGCACTTATGGAAATCCAGAAATCAGTGCAGACAATAAATAAGAATGTCAGGAAGTAAAGAGAAGAATTAAAACAGATATCAAATAGGCAAGAGATACAATGGCAGAATTAAAAAAACTCAATAGAGGGAATGAACAATAGAATGGATGAAGCTCCCAATGGAATCAGCAATCTGGAAGATAGGACAGAGAGACTCAATCAAGCAAAACAACAAAAAGATTAAAAAATTCAAAGAACCAAAAACAGCATTTGAGACCTATGGGATAACATCAAAAGGAACAACATTTGAATCACAGGGGTCCCAGAGAAAGAGAGAAAAGGGGGCAGAAACCGTATTTGAAGAAATAATAGATAAGAACTTCCGCAATTTGAAGAATGAAGCAAGCCTCCAGATGCAGGAAGCTCAAAGAGTTCCTAATGAAAGAAACCCAAACACAAATACACCTAGACATATCATCATACAAGTGTCAAAAATACAAGTTAGAGAAAGACTATTAAAAGCAGCCAGAGAAAAATGTGTCACATACACAGGAGTCCCCATAAGACTGTCAGCAGATTTCTCACATGAAACTCTACAGGTTAGAAGGGAATGTCATAATATATTCAAAGTGCTGAAAGAAAAGGAGTTTTGACCCAGGATACTATATCAGGCAAGATTATCATTCAGAACTGAAGGAATGATAAAAAGCTTTTTTGACAAGCAAAAGCTAAAGGAGTTCATCACCCCAAAACCAGCTTTGCAAAAAATATTAAAGGATGCTCTATTAACTATAAAGAAACCCCACAGAAAAACAGTAAGACAGCAAACATTGAAAGTGGGGAAGAAGAGAAGAGAACAAAAATGTGGATAGTTACAATGAGTGGAAGACTATTATGCTTTCAAATAAAATCAGATAGTAAACATAAAACTGTGAATGCTAACTTCACAGTAACCTCCAAATAAATCAAATAAATCCAAATAAATCCAAATAAAGCAAAGAAGAAAACAAAAGGCAAAATCAATCAAAACGCAACTGCACCCATCTGACCTAAAAAGAGAAAGAACAAAGGCATCATCTGGAGCAACATACAAAAGATGAATTATAAAATGACACTAAGCAGCTATATATCAATAACCACACTAAACGTTAAAGGACTGAACTCGAAAACCAAATGACACAGAGTGGCTGAATGGATTAAAAAGCATAACCCAAACTTCTGCTGCATTCAGGAAACCCGCCTTCTTCCAAAAGATAAACAAAGGCTCAAAGTCAGTGGCTGGAAGACAATCCTACAATCGAATGACAACCACGGAAGAGCAGGAAAAGCTCAAATCAGATGAAACAGACTTCCATCTAAAATGTTAATGAAAGACAGAGAAGGACACTACATAATGATTAAAGGATCAATCCAGCAGGAAGACATAACACTTATTAACATATATGTACCAAATGAAGGAACATCAAAATATATCAAGCAAGTATTATTAGACCTGAAGAGAGACAATGACATCAATATCCCACTTAAAACAATGGACAGATCAACCAGGCAGAAAATTAACAGGGAAACAGCCACTTTAAATGACCATCTGGAACAGATAGGTCTAATAGACATATAACGATCACTTCACCCAGTGACTACAGATTTCACTTTCTTCTCATGTATGCATGATACATTCTCAAGGATAGATCATATGCTGGGACACAAAACATCTCTCAACAAATTTACAAAGACTGAAGTCATACCAAGCATCTTCTCTGATTACAATGGCCTAAAACTCAAAGTCAATCAAAAAAGAAAGCTGGACCCCAAACCAATTGGAAACTCAACAACATGCTCCTGAAGGATTCTTGAGTGAAAGAGGAAATCAAAGAAGAACTTAAAAAAAACTTAGAGACAAATGAGAATGAGGACACAAGCTACCAGAATCAATGGAATGAGGCAAAAGCAGTACTAAGGCAAAGTTCATCACAATTCAGGCCTATCTCAAGAAACTTGAAAATTCGCAGATAAACAACATAACTCTACATTTGAAACAACTAGAGAAAGAACAAATAAAGCTAAAAATCAGCAAAAGAAAGGAAATAATCAAAATTTGAACAGAAATAAATAAAACAGAAAACAAAAAGACATATAAATGATCAATGACACCAAAAGCTGATTTTTTGAAAAAATAAAATTGACAAGACACTGGCTAGACTCACAAAAGAAAAAATGGCAGAAAACTCAAAACTAGAATCATAAATGAAAAGAGAGAAGTTACAACAGATACCACAGACATTCAAAACATCATAAGGGATCAAAAAGATCATCCATCATTACCAAGTGAGATTCATCCCAGGGATGCAAGGATGGTTTAACATACGTAAGTCTATCAATGTCATACACCATATCAATAAGAGCAAAGAGAAAAACCAAATGATCATATCGGTAGATGCAGAGAAAAGCTTTTGATGAGATCCAACACCCATTTATGATAAAAACTCTCCACAAAATGGAAATAGCAGCTTCATACCTCAAAATAATAAATGCCATATATGAAAAACCCAGTCAACATCATAGTCAATGGTGAAAAATGGAAAGTATTTCCTCTTAGGTCAAGAACAAGGAAAGGTTATCCACTCTCACCACTGTTAATTTAATATTGTACTGGAGGTCCTAGCCAGAGCAATTAGGAAAGAAAAAGAAATAAAAGGAATCTAAATTGGAAAGGAGGAAACAAAACTCTCATTATTTACAGATGACATGATTGTATATTTTGAAAATCCCAAAAACTCTATCAAAAAACTTCTAGAACTCATCAATGAATACAGTAAAGTAGCAGGCTACAAAATCAATGTACAAAAATCTGTTGCATGTTTATATGCAAACATGCTGAAAGAAAACAAAATCACAAAATATCACCCCATTTAAAATAGAAGTTAAATGAATTAAATACCTGGGCATATACCTAAAAAAGGAAGTAAAAGAGCTATCCGATGAAAACTACAAGTCCTTCTTAAAAGAAATAGAGGAGTACACAAAGAAATGGAAAGACATCCCCTGCTTGTGGCTGGGAAGAATCAGTATCATTAAAATGGCAATCACACCCAAACCAATATATAGGTTTAACGCAGTCACCATTAAAATCCCATGAGCTTATTTTCTAGGAAATAGAACAAAAAAATCTTAAAATTTGTATGGAACAACAAAAGACCCGAATAGCCAAAATAATCATTAGAAAAAAGAACAAATCAGGACAAATTATACTTCCAGACTTTGAACTATACTACAAAGCTATAGTGATCAAAACGGTATGGTGCTGGAATAATAACAGAGCCAGAGATCAGTGGAATAGAACTGAATTACCAGAAACTGACCCACTCACATACAGTCAGTTAATCTACAACAAAGAAACCAACAGCATTCAATGGAAAAAGGAAAGTCTCTTCAACAAATGGCATTGGGAAAACTGGACAGCCACATGCAAAAGAATAAAGCTAGACCACTCTCTAACACCATTCACAGTGTTAACTCAAAATGGATTATAGAGTTGGACATAAGACCAGAAACCATAAAAGCTCTTAGAAGACAAACACGTTTTAATAATAATCACTTCACACAGGTTCCATTTTTTAGTTTGTTAACCATTCTATGAAATAAATAATTTCCTCTTATTAAAAGATGAAGAAACTAAGGCTCAGAAAGATTTAGGTATTAACTGGTAGTGGCCAAGTTCAAATTCTCGTTCAGGTTTGTATAATTGCAAAGTTCACATTCTGAACCACTATGTTACAGTGTGCCCTGCTTTATAATGAAACGTGTTACAGAACAGCATAATACAACATAAGAGAGAATGCACCAAAGAAAAGAAACACTGAAAAATAAACCACAATAAGTGAAAGAGTTTTAAATAAAAATCTTTTTAATGGAACAAGGGTGGTGGAATATAAAATAAATGTATCAGGGAAGAGTCAGATACTAATTTCACAGAATAAATACAATGAATTTTAATCCAGAAACAAAGAAAAAAGCAATATTAATATTTTTTCAGCGGGAAGGACAGAGGGAGAGAGAGAGGAAGGAAGGAGCATTTAACATATTTATTGGTTCATTCTTGGCTGTTCTCCTGGGTACCACCAGGTCATGACCTGGGTCCTTAGGCTCTACATAGTCCACGCCCTAGCCAAGTCTCAGTCATTTGAGCCACTAGAGCGTGCAAAGAGTCATGTACTTTTAATTCATAAACACTTTCATAACTTAGTAAGTATAATCAAAACCAAATTTCAAACAACAAAATCAAACAAAGAATTTGCCATTAACAGAAGCGGTTTCGATGCATGAAGAGTTTGTGTGCATAGTGTTTAACAACATCAACAACAAATACATTCATGGGCCAACGATACAGATAAATGAGAAAATGGAAAGAAACAGGTAACATTATTTAAAAAACGTTCATTGACGTAATAATCTATAAAATGCTTCCTATGCAGAATGGTCCACTCCTAGGGAGTCAACAATACTACTGCTATCAACTGAGTTCCTAATTGAATGGTATTTAGTGAAAAAAGAAAATATACAATTACTATAATTCAGTATGATTAATAAGTGGTCCTGTTTAAGTAGAGGTTGCTATGAGAGACCTCAATTAGATACTCATAGAAGACGTTCCTGGAAGTATTACCAAAACAAAAACCAAACACGTTGAGGGCAGAAAGAATAAATTCCAAAAAATAAAATTAGGATGCAGGAGGGACCAGAGGCCAAAAAGTGCACCTGGTCCTTTGGAGTAACTGACACTCATTTATACAACCAACATCTCAAGTTTTAGAGCGATGTAGAGGTTAACATACTGAGGTTAAGCAGCAGAGGGAAGCAATCGCAGATATACGCAATGTTAAACTGAAAGTCTAGAATGTACACTGAAGACAATGTAGAAACACAAAGGTATTTAAAGAGGGAAAGTGACATGATCACATACATATTTTTGGAAGATGTAGCTAGCTTGGAGTGTCAGTATAAGACAGGATTTGAAAAAAGGCAAAACGAGGAAAAATAGCACATTAGGGGTCTGTTATAATGACATAGTCATGAGATGTCAAGGAGAGTCTTGACAAGTGTCAACGGAGGTCAGAAGGAAAGCCGAAGATAGAAATTTTTAAGGAAAGTTACCATACTTGGTCATTGACTATAGATACATAAGGGAAGAAAGAGGAAGTAGCTGAAAATAAAGTTCAATTCTAATTTAGACCACTGAAAGAATGGTGGCTCACAGAGAGTAGGACAGGGTCTGAGACTCAAAAGAAATGTTTGGTAGTTATTAAGAGAGATTTTTTTAAATTAAGAAAAAATTAGACATATCATTTATCAGTTAGATTAAGAAACCCAAAATCATTAATATTACCCATTATTAGTGATGGGAAATTTATATTCTCAGGATGAGTGGGAGTAGAAAAAGTATTTTTTCCTAAAATTATATTTGTATGTATGTCAAATATATGACAAAATGTATACTGAAGGCTATTCTGCTATCCATCTCACTCCCAAAGAATTTCTTTTATCAGTCTTTAATTGCTTTTACAGTACTTATCTACTAAGATTTTATCTATCTTCCACTTAATGTTTTATTGTCTGTTTTCATCTAAAATGTAAGCTGAATGAAGGCAGGAATCTTAGCACATTTGGTTCACTGACCTATTTCAAGTGCTAGGACATCTGGCAGATGGTCACTTTGATAAAATATTTAAATGAGGAAATGAATATATGAAAAATGATTCAAACAAAGAAAACACTATTTTCATCTATCCGGCTGGTAAAAATATAAAAAGACAAACAGTGCTCAGATTTGGCAAGGGTATAGGAAAAATAACACTCTCATACATTGGTGATGAAAATATACATTGGTACAACCTTTCTGGAAAGTATTTTTAGCAGTCTGTATAAAAATGTTATTACGTATATACCCTTTGAAACAGTTTTAAAATTGACCGTTAAGTTCTGAATCATATAAGGATGTATACTTAGAAAGATGTCTATCACAGCACTATTTACAAAAGAGAAAAACTGAAAACTTCTGTTTTTATCAATAAGGATATATAAATTATGAAGCATCCAAAATATAAAATAGCACGCAGCTATTTTAAAGGAATGACATTAAACACATACAGAAATGAAACAATATACACAATGCAGCAGATAAAAAATGCAGTTAAATTAACAACCTGAGAAGAGAATATTATTTATATAAAATAATATGTAGGTCTGCCTATATGCAGAGGGAATATGGAAGTGTGGTCACCAAAATGTTAACAAATATTACCTTCAGCTGCTTGGGCTTTAATTTTTACTTTCTTCTTTATGCTATTCTTTATTACTTGAATTTTCTACAGAGTATATCATCTTTCTAATCAGAAAAAAACAAAGCTATTTTCATTTGGAAAACCTCGGGAACTTCTGTTCTAATTCCCTTACGGAAATATACAATGAAAAAAACTTATTTTCCATCAAAAGGGGTCTCTGCCAGAGTGACAGACTTGATATCTGGATTTCTATTTAATCTAAATAAAAGGTTTCAACATTGTTTTAGGCAACTAATCGCAGAAACAAACCCACCAGCAATGCCCAAGCTAGTGTTACTGGAGATCATCATTAAAGTTATGATTTCCACTTGTCTAGCAACTTTTTTTTAATTGATCTGGCATGCCAACACATGTCGCTTAAACAGAACCAAAAAACCAAACCAAACCAAAAAACCACGTGCAGCCATTACTAAAGACCTATGTTCTAAAGTGCATGCTTCCCGGAAAATTATATTGACAAACTACCCAAAAACAAACTAATTCTCAACTACCTATTAAGTTCCGAAATCAATTTGCAAAGCATAATTAAGAAAGAAGATGAGCCCAGGAAACAAACAGTACAGAGCTGAGCTCTGCCACCTGTAAGCAGCATAATCATAGACAATTTATTTCTTTTTGCTTCCATTTCCTTATCTACAAAATGATACCATAAAATACTTTATGATTATTGAGAGGCTTATTTGTAGCACTACATATAAAGCCCCAAGATCTACATCCCTAATACATAGCTTGTAGTAAATACTCAGACGCTCACTCCTATCATTTCATACTCAAAAGAAAAGGAAGTGTCACCATGTCTTCTATGAAGCTTTCCTGAACTTCCCAATGAAGCTTCTGAGTTCAGTTTTCATATCTTCTCAGTATTATAGCAAAATTTCTCACCCCCAGAAATAAAAACTTCTCTAAAATAAAAACTACATTGTATCACAATAACTCTTACATGTTCAGTACCTAATTACAGTCCCCATATTAGAATACATAAAAATTGGCAGAATGATAGGCGAATAGACTTGAACATAATTTATCAAAACATCCAAACCCCAACCAAAAAAAAAAATCATTCTACGATATAACTGTCACACTATTAAGTCAAAGTCAAATTCAATGAACTAGAAAAGCTTATGTAAAAGCAGCTAAAATAATTCCTACAGAAAGGCTACGCCATACGAAATGAGCCACACCAGTGATACACATTAAATCAACACCAGAGAATGTTCTTAAAGTCAAACTCCTTAAAAATACATGTCAAAATATATTACTTCAATAAAAAAAAAAATATTTTAAGTCAAACTCGAAACTGCACATGAAATCTTGTTTCAAAATCTATTTCTGTATTACTTTAGTGACATAAAAACTAACTTATAAAATTGGAACATGTCTTTTGATAGCTTCTTAGCTCCTGCGATTATATTTTTCAAATTCAAATAATTAAAGTTGTCAAATAAACACACACACACAAACTGACAGATGAGCTAGTAGAACAAACTGATTCTTTTTTTATTTGATTACTATAAAAACAATCAGTAAAATTACTGAAACTGTCTAAGAAAACATCCTTGAAAGTATAAAAGAAAAGATCTGGAGTAGAAGGAAAAAGTTTTAATAGAAGAGCTTGCTGCTAGTGAACACGTTAAAAAAAAAAAAATAAGTAAAGGTAATTTAGTCTCATTTTAAAAAGGAAAAACAAGGAAGGATTCTCAAACAATCAAATGAATACTTCACCACAATCTTCATGGAAGAAACTTCTACTCAAATTGAATTTAAATTTATTCAAAGTATCTCTAATGAAAAATAAAAAGTACATACAATCCAACTTTTCTAAAAAATGTGCTATTAGACCTACCTGACTCTAGAGTACTTATGGTCCTTTTAACTATCATGCTAATTATGTGAATGCATGTGATGATGCTGTTAGTATATGAAAACTATTTTTTCTCTTAATTTGAAATCATATTTGCACTAAAATTGTTTACCCCTTAAAGCACACAGCAAAAGCTGCATTAACATAAAGGTAAATGTTAATAGAAAAACCATAAAATGGTTTAGGAAAGTATAGGTAAGATTTTAGAGAATCAAAAATTTCTTTGTTTCACTGAGCAATTTCTAAATAAAATCTTTAATACCTTTGAGTCCCTATATTATAATCTGAAACTTACTACATACTAAAATATTTTAGACTATGGTAGCTATGTCACTTCCGTTCATTTTAGTTCAACTAAAGAGCAATAGACTGAGAATATGAGCTGACTTTCTAAAGGTAACTCTCCCTCTCCCCTCCCTTAGTTAAACAAATAAAATCATACAAGCAGTTTGAGTACAAAATCTTTAAATGACCAATAAACCAATTACCAAACTAAAAAGTATACAAAGTAAGTTTTCAGAATTTTGAACAAATGAGAAAAAATGTCCTCAAGGTTGTAACCACAGTAAAAGCACACTATAATTCTAACCATAAAGTTGTGAAAATCACTCTAAATTGAAACAAATTGTGAGTGTGTGTGTGTGTGTGTGTGTGTGTGTGTATGTGTGTTACTCACATTGTAAAATGAAGGTAGGACTTATGAACAGCAGCAGCTGATGGCTGTTTCTTTGGTGATCCTGACTGACAACTGGTCTCAAAAATTGATAAAGCATTTTCATCTTCGCTATCATCTAAAATTAGAGTTTCTATATCTGTTAAAAAATCACAAAGATGACAAAAGGTTATAAAGTCTTTTAATATTTATTAGCATCCTACCAAAGTTAAGGAAAATTGTTTTAAAAATCATGACCTTAATAAGTTACCTATCAGATAACACAGAATGACTAGGCAAATATGCAAACTACAGAATGCTGAATAATTTATAAATAGATTTAATGTAATTCTTTCCCATTTACATATCAAAAAATGTTATGATATGTAATTTGGAAGATTTAACTACAAGAAGTCAAAGGAATGGCATTCTCATAAAATACCCACCTACTTACCAAAAATCTATAAGTTAATTCTGACCAAACAAACATTTCATATAAGATACTTGTTATACTAGAGTACTTGATTTACAGTCAGTTCTTTACAAAGCAACATGGAAGAAATGGATTCTTTTTTAAAAAAACACAGCAAACATATACATCTTCATAAGGAAAACCCAGTCTAGTTAAATCAGAAATCCAATGGTAACAAAATCTTAAATGTGCACCGATTCAAGAAATATTGGTCTTTATATGGGTCCTTAAATTACAATTCAATGAATTAAAATCCCTATTCAGAGGATAACGTTTAGTTGTACTTAAACATACCTAACGAAAGCATCAAATCATTCAATAAAAAGCAATGCTATATATGTAAGAAATGAAAAAATTAAAATTGACAGAATTCATACCCTCCCCTAAAAAAAAAAAAATTAAGAAAAGCAAAAGAGGTATGCTTTCTAAATTGAGACACTGAATTATGAGGGCAGATAAAGATCTCAAAGGTTTTTTTTTTTTCTTTAAGGAAAGAAAGATGCAGGCAAGAAGGTGAGTAGGCAAGCAAGCAAGAAGAAAGAAACACTTTTTTTTTTAAGTTGTTCATTTTGGTTGTTCTGAGAACATTGGGAGGTATGCAGATGGCACCCAGAAAGCACCAGACCACTAAGTGACCAGGGCACACACATCATTGGCTTTTAAAAGCTTGATATTTAGTACAATTAATATTGTAACCATTAATTTGGAGTGCACCCTTGTGGCTCAGACAGCTGAACCGGCTACAGTATAAGCCATGTAAAGCCCAGCAACCTGGGTTCAAGATCTGGGGCCAGGGAAGAAAAATTTTTTTGAAGTTTATTTGAAAAGTGACTAACTTTTGGGTGAAAAGTTCATATACAAGAAAAGTATAGTTTATACAATGAAAATATTGAAGGCCATATAAGGACCAAAAAAATAAATCTAAATTAATAAAAATGATATATATCCAACAAAAGCACACTTCATATTTATGAAAATAATTACCAGAAAACACAGGTAACAATGCTGCAAAATTTTTTCAAATGAAAATAATGGCATTATCATAATCTCTCAGAAGGGAAGGAAAGGTTTTATTGATTTTTTTTTAAAGATGTGAAAGATAGATAACCTGAGTTGTGAAGATCAGAGACAAAAATGTACAGATGAGG
>RJWH01001626.1:46206-101912 GCA_004363575.1 Solenodon paradoxus
AAAAAAAAAAAAAAAAAAAAAAAAAAGTACAAATCATGGCAGAATACCTGTACTATTTTATAATATTTCCTCCCTATTTGACAAAGTCGATAAAAAAAATAAAGATTCTGAGAAATATATTTAAAGTGACAGCAAATTTCATTGAATACTGATGATTTTACAATATATAAATGTGTATTTTTAATATAACTCACTGAACAATGTTTTAAGTTGGTACAGACTACAAGCAAACAAAAAACTGAGATATTTAAGATAATTAAAACACATTGCTCTCTCTTTGAAGTTCACAGGTCTTACTGTGATTAGTATATAACCTAAAATTTTCCTGTATATGATTAACTTTCTAAAAGTAGTTTTCTGTTTTTATCTCAGGTCCAAACTATAATCTTTAGAGTAGAATTCAAGACCTTCTACAATCGGGTTATAATTCCCTTAATAATAATTTCTACTCCAATCAGCACAGCCCACTGCAAAGTGTTCCTGACAACAAAAAAATATATGTGATGAGCAGAATTCAGAAGGGTATATAGCAATATAGTTAAGATGGGCTCTGAAATCGGTTCACTGGAATCCCTAGAAATTACTGAACAAAATTCTACAGAAGTGAATACTGCTGGGCGCACCCTAGTGGCCAAGGGGTCTTGTACACCCAGGGAGCAGTCCACGTACATCCCAATGTTCAGGTTCAAGATGCAGGGCTGGAGGGTGGGAACAACCAAAGTGAAAAACTAAATAAAAAACAGTGCTTCTTCCTCCCCTCTATTACCCTAAGTCTACCAACATCCATCTCTATATAATAACAGTATCTATTTCACGTATCATGAGGATTAACATGACAATTTATATAAAGGCTTTATAAAACTAAAATGAATGTAAGCCATCATTATTATTCCAGTCAACTTTTCTAAAGAGAAGAACACGTTTATATAACAATCAGAATGTCCTGAGTAAACAGACATAAAAACATTCATTTGTTCATTTTATAAACATTCACTAAGCATCTACCAAATGCTAAAAGCAACATACCAGAACTAGAATGGAGTGGTAAGTGAAATAAATGTTTTCTGTATTCAGGGCAAATATAAGGAGTAACACATAATAAAGAACCTTATGAACAAACCCAGAATTCATTTGTTCCTGTACTTCTCTCATTTAACAATATGAAAAGGCAGTCTATAGTACCTTCTTTCCTGTCGCTCTGGCTAATTTCAGCATGAGGAAACACTTTCTGCAAGACCGCTAGGATGCTACTGAAGCTTCTTTCCAGCAGTGGCCTTATGACAGGAGACAGTGCGTGTCCCGAAGACGTAACAGCACGCTGGGAAGCAGGCACTATATTCCGCATCGCATGGTAAAAATCTTGGGCATTAAGCACTATCGAGGAAACATCTAGCTGCAGCTTGTGGCTGCTGGCATAGATCTGGGGGTAACGCCTCCGAAGGGCAATCAGGGCAGCTTCAGTGCACAGGGCCTTGATATCAGCTCCACAATAGCCTAATGCAAACACACAAAAAATAATAACAAAGGTTAAAGCTCATTCTTCGCAGTATGTTTTTCAAACATATATATCTATCTTTCCCTAAGCAAATAATCACGTTAAATCAAAAATGTGATGTTATCAGTAAAATGAAAACAGATCAGTTTTAAATTACCAAACAAAATTGTCTACTCATCAAGACTAAAAATATTCTGAAGATTTTAATTAAAAAAGCACATGAACTAGTATAATAATACTAAATTTAAAAGGTCATGGGTCTGCAAAAACCACTCATTGCAATTTATATATTTCTTTACAAAAAGCTTTAGTTTCATCTTAACCCTTCATTACTATTCCAAATCATTTAGTCCTCAGTACAGTATACTTACCTATACACTTTTCTAGTATTACTAAATTCCAAACACATGTAACAGTGTCATACAAAGTAGAAGTACATATACAAAAACTAGAAAGAAAAACACAACTCTTTGATTTCAAACAGCTCCGAGTGCAACCCAGAAGCAAGTTAATATCCAATTAACCCTACAAATTATACTTTAAAGTTATGATCATCCCTGAGAGGTTCAATCTCTAAGAAGTTCAACCTCTAAGGTATTAGAGGGACTCCATTAATTTTCCAGATTAATTTCCTTTTTGTAGATATTTTTACCTTAAACTTACTGATAATCTAGTCATAAGGACTATACAGACATGGAGTATTACTAATTAACGTATTTAAATGATTATGTAGTTAGATAATATATCAAGCCCCCCACACTTTTAGGTTATTTCTTTTATTTGAGAAAAAAATACATACAAAAACCTATGAACTGCTAGGTCTTTACCACAAAAAGGAAGAAAAAGCTTACATTTGGCTATCTTTATCGTTATGCCAGCAGGGGGATCCACTAGAATTAGGTATAGAACATTACTCCCTAATCTCTTCAAACGGTAGTATCAGGTTTGTCTTTTTATACCTCATAATAATATGACACATTTAAATACTGAACTAAAAATGGTGATCAGATAGGAAAACTATGAGCAGAAAAGAAATAGTCCTAAAAACTAACCGGCAGAAGAACATCAAAGGACAAAGTGAAAAACCATGTAAATCAACTGCAAGTGACACATACCATCTATAATGAACTATATCCTTATTATTTCTAAGGCAAAAAATATTCCTGTTAAGTCATACAAATAACAGAAAAATTCTCCTTACCCTGATTTTTTATCCATTGCACCCTGCACTTTGTCATTTACTTGTTATGTTTACTCTGTCATCCCAACAAGAATGCTAGCTCTGGGAGAATAGGAATATTTGTCCATTTTGTTCACCAACACATTTCAGATACCAAAAATAATACCTGGGGCCTGGCATTCAAGTAGATATCCAATAAATAATTCTTTAGTGAAAAAAATGAATGAGAAGATAGTAACTCCAAGATTTCAGTTTGGAAAAGCAAAACTGTTACAGTGCCCATACTACCAAAAAAAAGAAGACAGATGAATTACATCTTTAAATTTTTCTAGGAAACCTAGATTGTTTTATTATGAAGTCAAGTTACTCACCCTGAGCTAAAATATCAAAGAAAATTATGAAAAAACATAAAGATTGCCTTTCTTCTCTAAAGCTAAAATACAGGTAGGAATAAAGGTAAAGCAGAGACAGATAGGCTGGGAGAGGAGGAAGAAACATACTTATTTTAAGTTGTTCATCTAAGATGGCCCCTCTGGACCCCAGGTCTGGAACCTGGTTCCTTGAGATGCATCTGGTAGGCCAGCAAGGCGTGTAAATTACTGCATTCTTAAAGAAACATTCATGCAGTAAGACTGCAATGACTTGTGTGAATTTCAGAAAACTATAAGCAAATTAAAGATTAACAAAGTTCAATGACAGCAGATCTCCCAAAGAATTCCAGAGACTAACCAAATTTACCATTAGTCTCCGATGTTTTCTACCTCACAATGAATAAACAAAAAAACATGTATTTTATCCTATGGCAAATACACCTGTTAGTTTAACAATAAACACACCAGCTCAGTCATAAACAAAACAATTCACTTCAGAGGAAGCACAAGATTAAATATTATCTTCAAACAATGTAAACAATCGCATTTCGTTTACTTCTTTCAAAGAATATATAGTTAGTGAACTTAATATATGGTCCTATCTTAAGTGCGAAAGTCTCAAGGTTTTTTTTTTATTTTCTTAAATCTCAAAAACAAAAAGAGAGAGCGCAACCAGAAGGAACTTTATGTAGTAAATTTTACGCATAACTTACTACATTTAAAAGTTTCTCAACAAGAGAATTCATATAAAAATTAGACATTTACATGGACTATCATAACTAGTAGATGATAAAAAGAACTTACTTTCTTTACATTTGTGAAAAAGAATTCATAACTTAAATCTAAGGTTCCCAACCTTGACTACTGAATCTAAATCAACCATGAGAGAGACAACAACAAAAGCAGATTCCCAAGTTCCACAATAAGCTTAGTGAATCAGAATCTGATTATTTAATACCAAAAATATCTATTTTGAGAAAGCTCTACAAGTGATTCTGATATACAAAAAAAATCTGAGAACTTCTGACTTAATTAGAAAAATAGATATGATCATTCTAGAAATACAGAAAACATGCCACACTCTTCTGAAAGTTAAACACTGATGTTGAAATTAACTTCCCTTCCATAAAAATTTTATGACCATGTTAGTCCTACCATTAAAATTCTAACACTGAAGAATACGAGTCTCCACATTTCCAAATAAAAGGCAATCTTAAGTACTGCCAATAAGAAAAATATTTGACTGAAAAGGTTATAAATTAGAAACAAATAAATTCACAAAATTTATTATGCAAAGTATTAAACATAAGAAAGGCTCATAAGACAGATGCCTCTTGATACACTTTCATTGTTTCAGCCTTTATGAAAACGCAATCAGGAAATATGATTAGTTCCTAGCTCCTCGTTAACCTTAAGCTCCTACTACTTGCACATGTCGTTACACCAAAATTATTTGAAGATTTCTTAAAATTCAATCTATTATGCATGTAAACACTTCCAAGTACTCTAGGGAACTGATTTTAAGGTAAGTTACCAAATCCATAATTTCTAAGAAGAGGTCAACTACTTTTCCAGTTGTTCATAAAGATAGCATGTTCTTTTGATAGGCATAAATTTCACTAAAGTGAACCCCTCTGTGTTAAAATATGTTTGGGATAAAGTGAAAAGTTCATAATGGATTTAAATTTGATTACTATTTCATTCTTGTTTGAATACCTGCATTTGATTTTTTCAATGTGAACTGATACCTGAAATAAATGTCATAGCCACAACTAGAAGTCATTGAATTACAATGGCTTTTTACACTCTCCAGAAATAATATGGCTTGTGTATATATCTGGACAGATGCATATTCTACCACACTACTACCTGCTCAAAAAAGAAAGCAAAAAAAAGTTTTTCAGTCCTTTAAAAATTTATTTAAAAAAATATTTTAAACTTAAGAATTGACTAAAAGCTAAAATAAAATACTTGGAGAAATGAGTAGTAGTGGTCTTTGGAAATGAAAAAGAAAACTAAGTTTGTAATATTTAGGATGAAAAAATAAGAGTATATAATATTTCAGAGTAGACAGAGCAATAAAAAGTAATTTAAAATACCTATCTTTCAGGGAACTTCCAAAAAATATACAGCTATGCTTATTCAAATTAAGGATTATTCTGTGACAAATTCACAGAAGAATCTACAAAGATTTCCCAGTCTGGTATGCATTCAATGCAACAAAAATTTTAAAATAGCAGGAATTAAAATGGGTCAAATTTCAAAAAGAGGGAAAGACTGGACTTTGTACCAAATACCACCCTCTCCCATAAAGCAGCACAAGGCTTTGCAAAAGTCAAGCCAAATTTACATGAAATGGGTTTGGCGCATGCTCTCTTATACCAGGCAAAGCTTAAACTGGAGTAGTGCTGGAGAGATTTACGTTTTCTCCTCACCAGAAGATGTCGAGGTCTTTGTGGCTCAAAAGCTGAGGGTTGCTGCTTCGGAGATGGAGGTCCCTGTGGATGAAGAGGATAATTCGGATGTAGCTAACTGAATGGACTAATGTTCTATTTAGTTTTAATTAGTTGATGGTGGATCACAATGATTAAGCTGTTTTTTGTGGCTTAGGTAACTTTAAAAGTTTTCCCAAGTAGACTGATAATTGTTAGTGGAATTATTTGGGGATTTCTTCATGTTTTTTTAAGATTGTGGAGGGGTTTTTTAATTTACATTTTTGAAAAAATGAGAATAAAATAGACAAGACAGAAAAAGAAGAAAAAACACCTGTGTGTACATTCAGTTGCTTAATATTGATTCATTTTTATTTCAGACCTATTTAGAGCTAAAACCCTGAATTCCACCTCCTATGTAAGATCATGTATATACATAAGATACTCTCACTAAGTCCTTTTAGGACACAAGTGTTCTATTCAATTGGGAGATCTTCTCTCTGTGAATAATTTAACATTAAATTGGAAAGTTTCACATTTTGATGAATACTAGCAGATGCCATTAAGTATTTTCTTTGAAGACTCCTCTTCACTCAACTTCTTTCTAGACCACAGGCAGGAAGCTGAGCCAATTACGTAATCTGCAAAGTAAAAGACTATAGTTCTGCCTTTGACACAGACCTTTCTTTTTTAAATTAAAGATTAGTAAAATTTTTAAAGGGTCAATTCCTAAAATGAGACACTGTAATATTATGAAAGCCAGCATTCAATGAAAGACATATTACTACTGAGCTTTGATAATCAAACACCAAAAGGCAATTAAAATTCTACCTTGGATATGTTCAAACTTATAGTGAACTGTTAAAAATATCTTTCACATTTAAAGACAGAGCCATCTATTGCACAAAGACATAATGCACGCGTTCACATTCCAAACATGAGGAGAAAGGGAAACTGAGCAGAACAACAACAACAATCAAAGAACTCAAATAGTAATACTCACCCACACATTTTTCAGCCAATTCACCTAAAAAAGCATCTGACAGTTTAGGATTCCAGTCCCTGGTATGGATCTGTAAAATGTGTTTTCTTGCCTATGAATAAAAGAAGGGATAAATAAAATATTGCCTAAAAAGGAAAGGTACAAATTAATACAATTTCATCAAGCTCTCAAAGGCAACAGCTAGAAAACATTTATGGACTAACCACTCTAGAAAAGCAACCCTCTTTATTTTGAAAGAAATTTAAACACCTTGGCTTGCATATCAACTCTGAGGCTTACAATCAGGATATAGAGCACACACATTATGAGGACCCAGGTTTGAGACGTGAGCCAGGGAGAACAACAATGATGAACAACTAAATACAATATATAGGTGTTTCTTCCTTCTATCTTTCTTGCCTGCCTGCATCTTTCCTTTAAAAAAAAACAAGGAAAGAAAGGAGACAGGAGAGCTTGTCTCTTTCAGAAACCAAAACACTAATATTCTGATAGGCAAAGGAACTTGATTAGTGGCACAAAATTACTAAGTGATCAATCTAGGGCTAGAAATTCAAAACTAAATTTCACTTTTCCACCACCGCACTTTTACTATTTGAAGACATGAACAAGGAATTTTAATTACTGTAACTATCACAGCTTTATAATTATAATTATTATAGCTTTTAAATACACTTTATATTTAGATTTCACAGAATTTTAGGTATACAAACAGTATCAGCCCAACAATAAGCTAAACACCAGAGTAACGTAAAAATTGAAAACAAAGTTTTAAGTTGAAATATATTCTACCAAATAAAGAAAATAATAATTATTATCTTCTGTTAGCTGATACTTTGATATTTACTTTATGTTAATTTTAGTAAATAGCAATTAATTTACTGAAAAAACAAAGGTTCAAATTTTTCTACTTTGAATTTTTTTCTCAGAATAGCACTCTCTACCTTAAATCTGACACTGGCACAATCAAAAATTTAACATCCTGGCTCCAAAATGAACAGTAAAAAAGAAATATGGAAGCATAAGAATCCATAATCAGCTGTTACCACCATGAGGAGTCAATTAGAATATTTTTTCCTATATTTTCCTTCCTTCGGGGAAAAAAATACCACCTTCTAAAACTTGAATACTCTTGTTCCCTCCATAATGCTACTTCTGCTTCTTGAAATTAAAAATGCAAATTTGACCCAAGATATTACAGGTTTGATGAGAAATTTGAGACTCATAACAAAAAAAAAAAAAACCTTCAAAGTCGTTAGATAAATCTTGTTGAAAAAGTTTACAAGATCTGGAATTGATAACTATCTAAGAACTAAGTAAGACAATCAGCTACCAAAAATAAAGTAATGATATGGCACTTATTTTCTTCCAACCTGAGGTATGTATCTAAATAAATTTTTTTTTAAAGTATAAAATCAAAATCCAAAAGAAATATATTGAAACAAGTGTTGGTGACAGTATGGAGAAAAAGAACACTCATACACTGCTGATAAGGATGCGAATTGGTGCAGCCACTAAGGAAAACATTATGGAAGGTCATAAAAAATTTAAAAACAGAACTAACATATGATGGAGCAATTTAATTTCTAAAGAACATGAAAACAGGTGCACGCTGGTGGAGCAGCAGTTAGGTCAATCGCCTCTTAAGGAAGCAGGCTACATGACCCTGGGAGCAACTCCCAGTTCTGTGGGGAAAAGAACTAGTGTGAACAACTGAAATGGAAATAAAATAAAATACTTCTTCCTCCTCTCTCTTCCTGTCTGCCTGTTCGTCTTCATTCCTTCCTGTATGTTTTTTTTATAAATGAAAAAATTACATATATATATATATATGAAAACACTAATTTAAAAAGAGATATGTACTCCTATGTTCACCGCAGCACAATTCACAATAGTCAAGATATAAAAAATATATACACCATACCACATCTTGTCTTTATCCATTCATCTGTCAATGGTCACTTAATTCGTTTCGATATCCTGTCTATTGTGAAAGAGTGTGTGTGTGTGTGTGTGTGTGTGTGTGTGTACAAAATGGAGTACTATTCAAACTATTCAAAAAAAGAGAAAGAGATAAAACACTATCATTTGCAATAATAAGAATGAACTTTAAGGGCATTATGATAAGTGAAATGAGCCATAAAGAAAAACAAATACTCACATGTGAAATATAAACAAAGCAAACAAAACAAACACAAGCCCTTAAACTCTGAAAATAGAATGGTGGTTACTAGAGAGAAAGAGGATAGGGAGTGGGAGGAATTGATGGGATGGTGGAAGATGGTAACTAAAATTTTGGTGGCAGACACAGTATGGGAATCACATATCTGAAGAGATGTGAAGTTGTACTACTAAAACACACAGTGTTGTAAACAAATGTTATCTCAGTAAAATGAAGCATCATGCTGAGAGCTTATATAATCTAAAAGATAACATTTAGAATCCATACAGATTCAGCAGCAGCACAGGTACCCCCCACGCACAAGATCCTTAGAAAATGAGAACAATGGTACACTGATGTGGTCTAGTGGATAATGTCACCGGATGTAATCCACACACATCCTAAGGATACAGGTTCAAGACCTGGGGGCAACAACCAAGATGGAAAACTGAATAAAATAAACGTTTCTTCCTCCTCTCTCTTCCTGTCTGCCTCTGCCTGCCTGCACCTTTCCTTTAAAAAAAAAGAAAAAAAGAAAGAAAAAGAAAAAAAGTCATAACCACAATCAAAACAAATAAAAAAGCTGGGAGATATCTCTGAAAGGATCTATTGTTATCCCCTCATTTTATAAAATAAGTAAGTAAAAAATTTAGAGAAATGAATTAGTCACTACTTAAGGTCAAAAGTTATGGCCAGGTGCACCCTGGTGCTGCAGCAGTTAGGTCAATTGCCTCCAAAGGAGCAAGCCACATACCCCTGGTTTGAGTCCTGGATAGGAGGGAAACAACTAAATGAAAAATGAAAAATAAAGATGATTCTTCCTCCTTTCTCTTCCTGCCTGCCTTCCTACTTGCCTTCATTCTTGCCCGTACCTTTCCTTTTAAAAAATATTTTTAAGTTATGATCAGGTTTCAAAGACATTAAGAACCTCATTTTTTTCTCTACATATAATTAAAGATACCTTTACTATTAAACAAGACACAGAATGAAAAATAACAAGTGTATATATACCTAACTATATTTATATATTGTATCTTCTCAGTCGGATTATATTTATACATATATATTATGAATGTTCTAAGAAGGCTGATATTAAATTACATGAGAAAAACAAATACATATTCTCTCTGTCTCAAACTTGAGTACCCAGTGAAGATTCAATCATTAAATTAGTCAAACGAAGACTAACAATAAAAATTTCAAGCAGACTTAGGAAAAAAGGTATCATATAGTATATTAAATGGGCTATGAAAGTTGTGGACCCAGATCAAGACCCACAGACATGGGAAGGGGGAGCCCAAAAAAAAAAAAAAAAAAATCTCCCTCCTACCTCTGTGGATAAGGCTCAGGCTACAATATATTAAACAAAATCTTGTATATTCAAAAAAGAACATTGCCCTATTTTAATTATATATGGTTTTAAAAGCTATACTATAGTAACACTGGCTGCTTTTACTTAAATGTTTCGGTCATTTCTATAAAAATTTATATATTAGACCTATAAATAAACCCACCAATACTCTATAAAAACCTTATTTTAATGAAAACAAAGCTACTTTGGCTAACTAGAGACACATAACCTGCTTGCTGTATCAAATAATTACTACAGTCTGGAGAAGAAAAGAGTAAACAAGCATTAATAATAACCTATCTCTAAGAGTTTTCTTCATACTTCCTAAAAATCAAACTTTCGGATAACCTTTAATAGAAAAACATTATATTAACTAAGATAACCCATAAGAATCTTTTTTAAAGGAAAGACACAGACAGAAATGAAGGCAAGTAAGCAGACAGGTAGGGAGAAAAAAAGCATTTTTATTCAGCTGTTAATAATCTTGATAAAAGAGCAAAAGTTTTAAATTAAAAAAAATCTTACCATTCTCAAAGTGTCTGTGTGTAAGTATGTGTGCACTGCATAATCAAGTCACAAATAAATCTTAAGATGCTACAAACAGAAATGCTTACCTTTTGATCAGGTAGGTTGAAAAGAAATTCTCTGTCAAACCGACCCGGTCTCCGGAGAGCGGGATCTATAGAATCAAGTCTATTTGTAGCACCAATAACAACAATTTCACCTCTGTTGTCTAATCCATCCATAAGAGCAAGGAGGGTGGACACTATAGAGCTGAAACAAAATTTTGACAAAAGTTAAAAACAGAAAATACAAAAATAGCTGTTTCTATAACTTTTATTAGTCTTAAATGCTAATAAGATTATTCAATGATTCTATCTAAATGCAAGATAACATACAGAAATTGTTTCAAAAGAAGTCAGCTGTGGTGTGAACCACGTAAATGCCAATGAGCCAGGCTCATGACTTGGGGCCAGAGGACGGGGGAACAAAATGAAACAAAATAAAAATGCTCTTCTCTCACCTCCTTCTCTTTAAAAAATAGAAAAGTCAATAAAAGGGACAGAAAGCTTGTTTGAAGAAAAAATAACTAAAACCTTGCCTAGTCTGGGAAAAGAAAGAGATACCCAGACTCAGGAAGTTCAAAAAGTTCCAAACAAAATAAACCCAAATAGAAACAAAATAAGACATTGTCATTATAATGACAAATATTCAAGATAGAGAATCTTAAAAGCAGCAAGAAATAAATCAGTCACCTACAACAGAACCCCCATAAAACGGTAGATTTCTCAACAGAAACTTTACAAGCCAAAAGAAAACAGTACAACATATTCAAAGTTCTGAAAGAAAAAGACTTTCAGCCAAGAATATTCTACCCTACTAGACTATTATGCTGAATTAAAGGAGAAGGAACAGAGTTCTTTACAAAGAAAAGTTAAGGGAATTCATCACAACTAAACCAGTTTTGCAGGATATACTAAAGGCATTTCTACAAAGTGAAAAAGAAGCCCCATTTAGAAGCAGCAAGACACCAAAACTATTAAATGTCAGGGAAGTAGAGTAAAATTGTAGACTGTTGGAAGGAACTCCAGATTAACTTGCTTTTGGCATGAGCTGTTGGCTTAGTGGGCAAATCCACCACCTCCAACTAAGCATAGTCCATGTACAACCCAAGCACGCCGGTTCTAAGACCCAGACTCAGTGACAACCAAGATGAACAACTAAGCAAAATAAATAAAATGCTGCTTCTTCCTTTCGTTTCCTGTCTGCCTGCCTGTGCTTGCCCTCATTCCTGCTTGCACCATTCCTTTCAAAATAAATTTAAAAACAAAATGCATAGAGAAATGTACATGGCTGTGTTCCAATAAAACTGCCATTTACAAAAAGGCAGAAGCCTAGATTTGGTCCACGGACTGTGGTTTGCTGATACCCTCTGGAGTAAAATGGAAGCACAATGACACGGCTTACATTTTACAATTGTTTATAAGCCTCATAACATTTATACAAAGGCTAAGGCTAAGTAAAAAATTAATGAGTGAAAAGAATCCAACATAAGCAAATCAGCAAGAATTACCTATGGATCTGATCTTGTCTGCTAGAGCGAACCGGAGCTAAGCCATCTATTTCATCAAAAAATATTATAGAAGGTCTCATCAAATATGCCTAATATAAAAAGAAAACAAACATTATTTAGTGCATTATTTTCATTTATTTAATCAATGGATTTTCTTAATAGGAAATATAAGCAAATAGTACCCAGAAAAGTGTAAGCTGGAAATCGCCTTCCCACCCCAGTCTTCAACCACGAGACCTTCTCCCAGTAGATGAGTTTTTGATTTGTTTATTCTTCCATGTACATCATTTATATATATACATAAAAATGTAAACACTTTTTATTTGATGCATTTTAAATAGTTTTTAAAGATACATTATTTCTATCACATAAGTCCTTATTTATATAACAGTATTTTTTAATTAGCTTCTATTTAAGGACAAAGAACTGCCTCATGCCCCTTTTTTAACAATTACAAAATGGTAATGAAGCTATTGCATTTATACTCAATGGAATTCTATGTAGCTGAAAAAAGATGAAATTGAAATTTTTACAACAAGGATGGAATGGGAGGGGATCATGTTAAGCAAAATAAGCTAGAAAGAGAAAGAGAAATACAGGCTGGTTTCACTCATATGTGAAATATAAAGAAACAAATGGGCGAATCTCAAATAAATTCACTGGACACAAGACTGCAGCTACCAGGAAGGTGGGAGAGAAAAAGGCAGTAGTAAAGGGCACTGGAACTCTGGTGGTGGATGTGCTGTGAAGTGGACAGAGATGCAGTTTCAATATCCTAAAATGAATATAGCAATGTAAAAAAAAAGAAATAATAAAATTATTATTTAAAAAAAAGAAAAAAGAAAATTATTATTTAAAAAACCTAATAAATTCTAAAAGTGGAACTAATGGTTCAAAAACGTGCTATTTTAATTTAGATATTTGCAAATTACCTTCCATTAATGTACTAGTTTACCCTCTCACCAGCAATAGCTGAGGGAATTCACTTCTTGATCTTAACTAATTTTTAGGATAGTTATCTCATTTTAGCGCTAATTTTTATTTCTATCAAGATGAACACTTTTCATCATTTTATGAGTCATTTATATTGCTGCTTCTATCAAAGTTCTCTTTACATCCTTTACCAGTTTTTCTATGGAGTCAGTGGTCTTCACATACTGATTTCTCAGAACTAAAATTTCTCTATTTGTGAAAGGAAATGCAAATATTTTCTGCAAGAGTTATCATTTATCTTTTGACTTTTCTATAGTATTTTATTGCCATACAGAATCCTTAAAAAATACTTTTATACAATGAATCTTTTCTTCCATTATTTGTATCCTCCTTACTCAAGAGTTTTCTTCTGGTATTTTCAAAGTGTCATTCTTCTCACTAAAATCATATCTAGCCGGATCTTAATTTGTTTTAGGCAAATGAATATTAGATTACAAATGTAAAGTCTTTATCATATAATTTATTCAAACAAATAAATACACCTTATCTTTTAAAAAAAAGCAAATTCTCAGTTCACAGCAATGTCAGCTTACTAAAGATAATATTCAAATTTTTCATTTATCCTTGACTGACATGACATGTACTAAACTCCCAGCATTCTCTAATAATTTGAAATAAAAGACAATTTAAACACAAAGCTTAGAGATTTCAGAAAGACTTCATCAGACTAGAACTATACAAGAAAAAAGAGACTACAGATTCAATACTTGCTTAATATACATGAAACACATTGTTTTTATAACTATAGCCTCAAAGAACTACAAAAAGGAACAGCATATTTATATACCAGCTGCTGTGATAAGCACTTTGCACATTCCTTTCAGCGAAATTTCACAAAAGTCCAATAAAAATCATGTTATTTCTCCCATTTTATAGAAGAGGCAACTAAGACTACACATTTTGATCGATTTAGATATTTAACAGCAAAGCCAGATATTAACTGACACTGTTTTATTGCTGAAGGCCAAACCCTTTTACAATATATTATACTGTATTTCAGTTAGTGCATAGATCATGTCCTTAATTTAATAATTCAGACTCATCTGAAACTACAATAATGACAAATCACCCATTTTTAAAAAAAAAAAGAGAGCAAGTATTTCAACTACTTTTATCCAGTAAGAAAACTGTAAAATAGAAATAAATTTAGATTTAAAAAGCAGAATGATTTATGCTAGGTTTTGAATGAAACCAAGAGATATTCCTACTCCTAACATGAAGTGGCTAAAACATCTGACAAAAATTTTAGATTAAGTCACTGGACAGTATGATAGCATTGCCAATCTAAATTTTTCGTCGTCCACCAATGTGATTTTATATATTTTTTCAGTTAGTATATTTGAAGTGCCTTACAAATTACAAAGTACTCTAATACATTTCAACTCAGTAACGGGTTCTCAAATGCTTGTTTGAAGTTGTAATTTTTCATGTGAATTCTGTTAGACAAAATCAAATTTAAATTGCATCGCCAAATACGAATGGCTTCCTTCACTAGCACATCAGAGTGAACTTATATTAGGATAGTTGTTGCAAATATTAAAAAAGTAATACCTTTAAAGTTACTGTTACAAACAAGTAGTAGAGATAGTCCGAGTGATAGTCACTCACCCTAATCTGACTTTTATTCTTTATTTTCAAATTCTTGTAGTACTGTATTTACAAATCATAAAAATAAATAACATACTGTTTTGTAAGATTTCTTGCACAGATAGTTAACATTTTATGCTTGTTCTATTACCACAATTATAATCTAATGTGTTCGTTATATCTAGGGTTCCTAAAACCCTAAATTGCCTAGTAACCATTTTATAAATATTTTAATGAATCATGTTAAGTATTCAAAAGTATTAGTAAATGCAATGAAACACCTCTAAAGCATACAAATAAAGACTACTGATTCAAAATTTAAGATACATATTGAAAAATATACCACCTCAGTTGTATTATTGACTAAATTAATTTAATATTCTAAAGACGATAGTCTCAAGTTACCTGATTTTGCTTACCTGGTCAAAAAGTAGCCTAAGCTGCCTTTCAGATTCACCGACCCACTTACTTAGACAATCTGCTCCTTTTCGCATAAAAAAAGCCACTTTTTTGTCTCCTTGACTGCACTCGTTAGCTAATGCTCTGGCTACCAAGGTTTTACCTGTGCCAGGAGGACCATAAAACAAGCAGCCCCTAGAGGAATTTAAAAAAAAAAAAAATCAATAAATGTAAATTAATACTATCACCACCACTGATAATCACTATAAAAGGATATACCTCCCATATAATTTTGCATGAATATATATTGTATTCATTAAACTGGTAAGACTTCCTACAGTGTACAAACAAGTTTCACCTTGTCAAGAGTTCTCAAGGATATTCTTAAAACATCAAGCTTTGGCAGGAAACAGTTAAATCAGAGTAAGAATAGTCTGGCAAGATATCAAAATTCCAGTGTGCTTTCCCTATGAAGCTGAAATTTCATGTCTTAGAATGTATCAGATAGAAATACTCAACAGAACATATAAAAATAGATTTAATATTTACTTTCATTTAGTAGAGCATGCTTCCAAACTGAAAAAAATCTAAATGCTATCTAATAACAAGGGACAGATAATACACTGCTATATCTATAAAATAACAGGCCGAAATACACTATTACATTTATAAAACACTGGTTAGTTGTCAAAAAGAATATGCACATTATTGATATAGGAAGATATCTAGAACAAAACAAAAAATTACATAAAGGTATTATTAAAATAATCTTATTTATATTAAATGCCTATATGTGCATAGCATAGACAAAATACACATTAACAAAGGAAACCTTTTATAAAGAATATATAATAGTTTCTACTTACAACTGTTTTAAGTTTCTCTAAAGGTTAAACTACTTTAATGACTGATTATTTTAAAAATTAAAGTTATGTCATATAATAATAAATTTCTATTTTGATTATGAAAAGTTAGTGTGCTCTGGTAGCCTAGTGGTTTAGTTGACTGGGTGCAGGCCACATACACCCCAAGGCCCTCCCAAGATCAAGACCCTGCTGACCCATGGCCCAGGGAAACAACTAAGTTGAAAAACTAATCAAAAAAATAAACAACACACTTCTTCTTCCCCTCTCTTTCTCATTGCCTACTCGCCTACATTCCTGACTGTGCCTTTCTTTTAAAAAAACAAGTCACCATATATTTTTTGTCACTGTATATTTTGATATGAAGTCATGAGGCAACTCAATCCACTCAAATAGATAATTTTTAATAAGACTTCCACATCCTTAAACACATGGGAAATAAATTATAACCAAATCTGAATAAAAAGTATCCCCTCAGTATAAAGAAACATTTAGCAGTTTGAATTAAATTCATATATACATCTTCAGAACATTTTACTCTGCTAACTGCCATTAACATATTTTCTCAGCCTTTTCTAATAACTAGTAAACCACCTCATCAGACAGCTAATCTGATCATAAAAATAAACTGTCATGCTTATCTATTTCAATAATACCCATTACCAACTCAAAGAAACACTTCATTAAAATGTGCTTTTAAGACTAAACAAAATATAGCACCAAACTCAATGGTTTGAGTAAATCAAATTAAGGAAAATCCATTTGGGCAATCCACTTTATAAGTGGATATATTATGAAGGTATCCATAATGACAGCTTGTGCCTAACTCATAAATGCTGAAATGTAGACCTTAAGAACATGCCTAGTATCACAGTCTTTCATTCTAAATTATAAAATTTGATTCCTATTTTTTATTGCTAAAATACATTAACTAAAAACATAAGAAACTTACAAGTATTTACTAATTAAAATTTTATAAATTAAGAGCAATATAGGAACCTAGGACATTACCTTGGAGGCTGTATTTTAAATTTTTCAAAAATTTCTGGATATAAAAGTGGGAATACTACCATTTCCTTCAGTGCATGAATATGATGGCTCAATCCACCTATGCTATCAAACCGTACCTTGGAAAGAAGGAAAAAAGTTATGTGAAATAATTTTAAATGTTTATAAATTTTTAAAGGCTTATTTGAGAGTCCAATATTCAGAAATACATGACTTTATCAGGAACTGCTGAATAAAATTCAAAAAGTACACTACTGAATAATTGTAGAAAAATATTATCAATAAAATCCAAATATATCAGTTTACCCAAATTAAACTACAATGCTTTAATCTCTTAGTACCTATGGACCAAATAGATAATACCTAATCTAAAACTTCAATGGCATGCCCTGGTAGCCTAGTGGATAAGGCCACTGGACACAGTCCACATACATTACAAAGACACAGGTTTGAGACACAGGGGTAGAGGGAACAACCAGTGTGAACAACTAAATAAAATAAACAAAGTGTTTCATCCTCCTCTCTCTTCCTGGCTACCTGTCATTTCTGCCTACACCTTTCCATTAAAAAAATTATATTAAAAAAACAATAAAACTTTAATGGATATCTACAGGAGACATAATATTGTATTTAAAATCCAATAATTTAAATGCCTTTCAAAATAGCTTTTATTATATACATTCTTAGCAGGGAAAATATTGTCCCCAAGGGGTTAAAATTGGTTCAGAAACAGAGGAAAATAAAATATTAGCTATTACACTGGTTTCTGATACTGCAAAAGCTCAACTGCACCTGGCAAAATCTTATTTTTTCAATATTTGATTTATAGAAAAATTTATAGAGAAATGTAATTTTTCTCTTTGAAAGACAACAATGAAAAAACTAGGAAACACTGATCAACCACAAGAAGCAACAAAGATCATTCCTCTGATCTATAATAGTTTAAATTAAAAAAAAAATTGTAAAGAAGCATATGAAAAAGTACTTAAAAGGAAATTTTGCTAAAATGTTAACAACGATTGCTTCTGATTATCAGATTATGAGAGATTCAGTTCCCGGGTTTATTCTGTTATAGAATTTTTCACTATGACAAAAAAACATATAGTTTAAGTAAGAGAAACATTATAAGAGAAGCTAAATTTTCTTGTACAATTGCCAGCTTCACTTTCCCCAAATTCATTAAATATATCAGAGACAGTCATCTAGCTAAAATGAAATATGATCATGAAATCTAAGCATTTTCAACAATAACCCATTGGTGATCACAGTATATGGAGCCTTGCCATGTTTGTCAGTCTCATTTCCTATATACTTTTCACTATATAATCCAGTAAAGTACTAAAATGAAAAAAAGGAAAATATCTGAGTAAACATCACATGACCACAGTGCTAGATTCCAAAATATATACATCAAAGCACTACTTACGGTGTTATGTAGAGTTTTCTACTTTTATTGTGTGTTGTTTTAGAAACAAGGAAAAGGTACTTTTTAAAAAATGTACATCACTTACTGATTTATCAATGTTCATTGGGTCAACATCAGCCAAGCTTGCACCCACTTTGACTCGTTCTCGGAGAATACCACTAGCTAAATCTTCTGCTCTTAAATTCATAGGCAAACATCTGAAATGCATAAAAATCCAAGTAGATAGCATTAAAAGTTTCACATTTTTAATATCGAAATAAGCTTAAATCTGACACATTTCTATCTTTCTCTTTTTCTCATAATCCAGTATGGAACAAAGGAATTCGTATTTTTAAACAACTTTTTACAAATTTTTACAGACTCACAAAAAAAAAATTCACCAGAGAAAGCAAACATGAATATTAATCTGTCCAAAGAGACCAATGTATTCCAAATTAAGAAAAACTCTCATCATATCTGATATTCCATATTATACAACTATAAAATACAGATCTATTATATGTGCTATATATATTATATGACATCAAATGAACTCATCTTTTTAATATTTAAATGCATCCTCAGATGTTATATGAGCATCTCTACTCAGATTACACAACTAAAGAAATTTCATTCCTTTTTATTCAAAGGGAACCAATTCTAGATGATATTTTGAGGAGGAATTTTTATCTTTTGTGCAATTATCTTAAAATAGAACTTCAACTAAAATCTTATACTGTATCACTTAACTTCATCATCCCTAAAAAATATAACCTACTTCCTCTTTTAACTATAGGTGAACACCAGAAGATGATATAAACAGCCTCAAAAATACATAACTTCAGTGCGCCCTGGCAGAGCAGCAGTTAAGTGAATCGCCTCTGAAGGACGCAGGCCACATATCCCTGGGTTTGAGGCCCAGGCTCAGGTGGTACAACCAGTGTGAACAAGTAAATGAAAAATAAAAAATTCTTCTTCCTCTTTTCCCTTCCTGCCTACTCGCCTTCATTCCTACCTGTACCTTTCCTTTAAAAAAAAAAAAAAAAAAGTATGTATATATAAGTGTATATATACAGATATATAATTTCAATTATAATGTACCTTCATTGACAGTTCTCAATCCTAATTTACCTGAAAAATGTATTTTAAAAGCAGATATCTGAATAATTCAGATTACTTTATTTAAACTTGGATTTTCCTATTACATTCCCTTTTTTTCATCCACATGAGGAATTTGGGTTGGGGGAGGGGGTTGTTTTTGCTTTTTAACAGAGGAAGGGATACCATAAGGGCTCAGGATTTAAGACTGTGCTCCAGCGTAGTCCATGTAAAGCCTAAGGATCCTGGTTGATAATCTGGGACCAGAGGGAACAACCAAAATGAACAACTAAATTTTTTTTTTTTAAGGGAAGGTACAGGCAGGAAGAAAGGCAAGCAGGCAGGTAGGAAGAGAGATGTGGAAGAAATATTCATTCATTAAATTATTCATCATAGGGTGACAACAAACAGTTCCCACCCACCCCATCTCAAACCCTGGTCCTTGGGATGTATGTGGGTTACAGCCATGGCTTTATCCACTATGTCCCCAGGATACGCCAACTAAATAAACTTTTTAAATGCTTCCCTATGCCTGCCTGTCTGTTAGTCTTCATTCCTATCTGCCTCTCTCATCTTTTAAAAAAAAAAAAAGAGGGAATGAGAGGCAGGGCTGGGCAGTGGGAAGTGGAAGGAGAAGCAGTCAGGAACCCAAGTCCTTGGACTGTACATGGTCCATATCCCACAAGCTCAGCAGCCTGAGCTAGCCCCAGGGCACGCCTCAAAGAATTCTTCTCAGCATGTAATCTCAAACTCGTTTCCAAGACTGCTAGCTGGTAACTTGGGATTTCTACATTAAATATACAAAGTCAAACTACAGAAATATTTTGCTAACTCTATAAATATATCTTATATAAATGAATATCATAGATTAGAATGTATCATCTTATAAAACAGATATCTAATAAGTTAGAAAATCTTACATTATAGCATGTCTTATAAAGTTAGAAAATCAACTCAAATACTGAAGAATCAATTATAATTTGACACTTTAGTTACTTACTAGAATACTGATTCTCTTTCACCAGTGAAAACTCAATGTTTTAGTGAATCATGCAGTAATGAGTCCCTTACCCATTTAAGCAAAGACCACCAAGGACACAAATTCAACCAAAAGCAAAACAAATTTTCTAATAAAAATCCAAAGGCTCCTGAGAAAATTCTATAGTGTACTATAAATCATAAGCATCAAAAATCAGTCTTATTAAATGATCAAGATTAGAGGAGAGATAAAAAGGAAAAGTTTGTCATGAAAGTTGGCACATTTTATCTTCTCAGATATTAATTTAATGGGAGGTTTCCCAAGGTTAAATTTCTACTGTATGAATTACTATTTAGGTAGGTCCCAGTTTCTAGGAGGAATGAGCAATGTGAACTAAATAAAGACAAAATAAAGTGCTTCTTCCTCCTTTTTCTTCCTGGTTGCCTGCCTACACCTTTTCTTTAAAAAAAAAAAAAAAAAAGAATTACTACTTAAAAAAAAGAATCAAGTACATTAGTCTAATAGTGTATATTGGTGTTAGCAAAACACCAATGCATATAAAAATCTTACTCAAAAATTAAAACTAGTCTTCCTTTTTCCTACCAAAGAAATAATAAAAAATGTACTAACCTATTTCTTGCTCTTGCCATGCTCTTTGATTTCCTTCTCTCAAAGCGTTCTTCATCAGAAGAAGTTGTGTCGCTACTATGAATGGCATGCTTCTTTCTCCTATTTAGAGAAGTAAAATCCTTAAAATCATCATCACACCCAATGACTTTTAAAAACACATTGCAAGCATCATTATCTATAATTAGTTCAATAGAAAACAGATAGATTCATCCATTCATTCTGCAAATATTTATTAAGTTCCTAGCACGTAAACAGTTTATACAGTTTATGAAGTATAAAGGTGGCAATTTCTACAAAGTAAAATATAAAAAGCAGGATAAACAGCCTACAATTTTTTAAATAGGGTAGTTCAGGAAGGCAGTCAAACAATAAATCTAATTTGCATCCAAATATAGGGACTACTTAACAGTGACTTATAACTAACACTAGAATTTTATTGGAAAAGCGTGTTTTTTTCTTATTTTTCTTTCTCAAATAAGTCTTTAAACTAAAAATAATAATAATAATAGTAATAACAACAACAATAACACATTGGTTTACAAGGAGAGACTTCACTTCTCAATTATTTTATGCCCTCTTTGAATCTCTTATAAAATGCAGTTATTTTGAAGAAAAAACGGTTTATAATGAGAACTACTATGAAATAACTAATGTGTCAGGCTAAATTCATTCTCAAAGAGAATACTTAATGAATGCTACATTTTAACTTATGGCATCTCTAACATACCTAAAAAGTGTCAATCATAAGCTGAAATCATTGTAAATTTACTTCAAACTTAAATCAACTTCAAAGACATCTTACACCCCTACTCCACTGCAATTCCCATAAACCTCAATAGCAAACAAAAATGGATTCAGTAAACAGTAGATCGACTGATATAAACAAGGTTAAATCCCAACAGCACTCATTTTGCAGCATGCCTAGATAACCATTCCATAAAGTGGAACAGGAAGATGACATGAGGAAAAAGGTCACCTGGCAAAAATATGAGTATGATCAGACAGTTGGAAACACCTGAGACCATTTATATGGTTTAAAAAGAAATAAAAGAGAGCATTCAGGCATGCCCTGGTTGTTCAGGTGTTAAGCCCATGACTAGGGGACAGCCCATATGCAGTTGAAGGGCCCTCGTTTGCAGCCAGAAAAGGGTGGGATGGGGGGACGCAACTAAATTAATAAAATGCTTCCTCCTGTCTGATTTCACAGGGGAGAGAGAAATGTCAAAACTATTCACTGGTTTTCAACTTTCAGAATTTACCTCATTGAGTAAGTTTACTGTCATACAACAAAATATATATATTATTAGTCTTGGCAACAAGAAAAGGTAAAAGGAGCTAGTGGCAAAGTGAGGATGCGAAAGATACTGTCTGCAGTTGCAGAAACAAAAATTGAGGTTTAAATATAATGATTCAAATTGCATCCAACCAAAGAAAAATTGAGATTAGTGCTATAACCTCATGAATGTGAAGAAGAAATCAGAAGACAACATTTAACAAAAAATTAAGAAACAGGGTTTAGTCCACCACGGCACAGTCAACAGATTCCAAGGTCCTGGTTGAGAATTGGGGATTAGGGAAGAAAGCAAAATGAAAAACTGAATAAAATAAATAAAAATGCTTCTTTTCCTCTCTCTTCCTGCCTGTACCTTTTCTTTAAAAAAAAAAAAAAAAAAAAGAAAAAAGAAAAGGAAAAAAAGAAACAGATACTAGGATTGCAGGTGAGGAAAAGTGGATCCAGGGAATATTACTTTTATTATACCTATGATATTTAACCTCATGCATATATTGCCTTACTTAATAAAAATAAACTAAGTATAAATAAGCTCCCCAGAGGGAACTTTTGGCTCAGGCAGCAGAGACAGCTGGGTGCTGACCATGTAGAGCTCAAGGGCCCAGGCTTGAGACCCAGGGCCCAGGGAAGAAAATAAAATATAAACAACTAAATAAATAAAATGCTTCTTTTTCCACTCCCTTCCTTCTCCTCTTAAAAAAAAAGCCAGAAACTCCCCAGAATCCAAGATTAAACAGCGAAGTAAAAACAGTCCCAAAATTACTTGAGATGCAAAATCCTTAATCAAAATAAAAATTTTGCCCCAATGGCAAGATTATTAATTAACTATGCACCCTCATATATAATGATCCCATTACCATAACCCCTTGGAGACTAAAGGGCAGTATGGTAAAACATGAGTTTTGGGGAAAAGTATCTGAGTTTAATTTCCAGTTTATTCATTTAACAGTTGTGAGATCTTGGGCAATTTACTTAATCTTTCTAAATCTTAACTTTATGCTATAAATTAAAATGAATGCATCCCTCACAATGACATTTTAAATAATAAAAGGATTAGTCTAACTGCTAATAAACAATTGAAAAACATTCACTGCAATAATGATGCTACAAAACTATAAAGAAACAGTTCAACATTTAATTTTCAAAATGTAATCTAGCAATATTGTCCATGAAGAAAAACTATAACAATGCAAACAAGACATGAGAAAAGACAAAGGTACAATAGCTACCGAAACCCAAAATTTTCATAACGAAAATGAAGAAGAGATTGAATAAAATATTAGGTGTACAATAACTAGAGAATACCTAAGCAAATCTAGAGGGCAGAAATAAAAATAGCCAACAAAATGAAACCAAAAGTTTTAAAATAGCAGAGAAAATGATGGCTATGAGAGACAAAGAAAATTCAATACGGGAATAACTAGACTTCTCAAATAAATCCATAATGCAAAAACACAAATATTAAAAAATATAATTAAAAAAACTGATTAATCATTTGAAAGGACACAATGTATCAAGGTAAAATGCTCAAAATAGTCAGTTCCAAGATATGTGCTGCTAATCAAGATACTGATCTTTAATAAAAACAAAGAATTCTTGTATTGTCACCCAAAAGGTCAAGAGGATTTCTAGGTGGAAAAAAATTACTCTTCGATTTCAACATAGCAATATTCAATGCCATGATACAGTGGAAGAATACCTGCACGATATAGAAGTAAAATATATGTAAGTCAAAGTATTAATACCCAGCCAAAGAGCCCTTCTAGCATGAAGATGACGGATAAACAATTTAGAATATTCAAGAATTCAAGAAATATTGAAAAGAAGAAGAATGAAAACTACGACAGGGAAAACGTCAGCTAATGAAGGTTATGTTATTAGTAAAAATGGAGCAAAAAGGATATGTGGAGTACAATATATTCACCTACACCTTAAAACTGAAGCAATAAAGTGGCAGTAGAATGCACATGACAATACACAAAGAACAAAATAAAAAAGGGGAAAGAAAGGACAAAGATACAAAATAAGGTAAGTTATATTGTTACTTCAATTTTAAAAATGAGTCTTTTTCATCATTAAAAATAAAAAGTTTTTAAATGTTTACAGGACAATGGTAAACACTATAAAGATTAAAACTCAAATTGAGTATTTCAAAATGCAGGGGGAATAGACAGAAAAGCAAGCTCAGGGTAAGATCATGCTCAAAATAAAAATTAAGAAACTAACAGATACTAATAAAAAAAGGCAAGGTAATTATAAAAACCTACAGATGCTAAGTAAAAACAGAAAAAAGCAACACTACACAAAAAGTTAATATTGTAAGATTTCTAGTAAAATACTAGTGATTTGTGGTAGACAAAGGATTCAAAAAGCATAAAATAAAGAAAAAAAATGGGTATTCTGACTTTCATAACAATTTGAAAAACAATTTGAAATAATGAATAAGCAAATGAATGGCAAAAAAGAAGGAAATGAGGTTTTTCAATGAGTCAGAGTTACAGAAAAGGCAGCAAGGAAGGAAGAAGAATGGGCCCTGTGATGCTGGATCAGAGAGAGTGACATTCATCCAGATGAACTCAGTTTAGCCTGCACAGACAACAGGTGAATACAGAAACGAATGTCCACATACACGGGTCAGTGCACACACACGTCTTGCCCAGCTGCCTGTGAAAGGACTCAGAAGCAGCAACGCTGCAGCAGCAACAAGTATTATTCTTAAATGCTGGTTTCTTTTCTGTTCTTTTTTTTTTTTTTCTTAAGAGAGGAAGGGAGAGGACTAAAAAACATTTAAGGAATGAAAGAGAAGGAAGAAACATCGTTATTTATTTAGCTGTACACTCTGGTTTTTCAACGAATCCCGGTATCTTTAACGCAGGTAGTAGGTGGTCTGCACACAGCATCTCATCCACCTAAGCCACCAGGCACACCAAATATTAATTTCTAAATATCGTTCTCCAATAAAAGGAACCAGGCTCCTTAGAACTGAGGCATGGAAAATGCAAGAAGTCTGGTGCATGTTGTAATAGCAAAAAGTAAAGAATTTTTTTTTAAAGGGGGAGGGTGAGCCCTGTGGCCTAGCAGTAGCACACCCTGGGAGCAGTTTCATGAACATCCCAAGGTGTCAGGTCTAAGATCCAGGGCCGGAGAAAACAATCAATCTGAATAACTAATAAAAAAGCAAACGCTTCCTCCACCTCTTTCTTCCTGCCTACATTTTGCTTTAAAAAGAAAATAAAGGGAGGAACGCCCTGAAGGGGCAGCAATCTGCCAGTCACCTCCAGCCAGTGAAGTCCACGTATATCTCAAGGGTCTTAGTGTGCATCCCAGGTCGATATAAACAACCAAGATTGAACAAAAATAAATAAATAAGAGTGCTTCTTTCTCCCCTCCTCCTCTCTGTTCCTGAATGTCTGCATGTCTCTGTTTACTTTCATTCCTGCCTGCACCTTTCCTTTAAAAAAAAAAAAAAACAGGAGGTGGTAAAATTTCAAAGGGATACAGGTAACAACCAGAAAAAGTTCCCAATGGCCAAAGCAGGAAAAATAGCAGGAAAATGACACCGTATTGCATTAAGCCCGAGTATAAAATAAAATAAACATACATTCATACCGACATAAATGACTGAATAAATTTTTCAAAATGGGGTGGGGGTGGGTTCCTTACAAAAGAATTACAAATTACATATTTTATGTATTAACCCACTCCAGGAGCTGGACCTTAATGCTCAATACACTAACCCTCCCCTGAAGGTGCCAGACTTAGTGACTTGTTTATAAACTACAGACTGTGGAACTGGAAAAATAGCTTTATAGTAGAGAGACCTGGCCTGACAAACACTACTCTACCCAAGTGATGAGTAATATTAGGACTGTCAGTGGTGTCATGTGGATATGAACTTCCCAGTGATATAACAAGGACACTTCACTTCCTGGGTAATCTTTGAAAAAAATCCCTAAAACCCCATTCTAATCACAAGCAGTACATGACTGCAAAGACGTAGAGACATTCTACAAGACACGGGGCAGGATTCCCAAAGACTATCAAGATCATGAAAAACAAAACCAAGAAACTATCATAGACAAGAGGAAACCAGGGAGAGATGACAACCAAATGTAATCTGAGACACTAAGTGTGTTCTGCAGCATGAAAAGCAAGATTAATGCAAAAACTGGTAACCTCCAAATAAAGTCTGGAGGCTGGCAAACAGCGATGTACTAAGGTCAGTTCTTAGTTCTAACAAGCATATCACAATAACGTAACATGTCAACAATGACAAAATGGGATAAGAATTATGAGGAAATTCTATACAATCTTTGAAACTTTTCTGCAAAACTAAAATTATTCAAAAATAAAGAGTTCATTTAAAACATTTGGGGTGCACGCACCATGCTGGCCTACGGGATAGACGCAGTCCACATACATCCCAAGGACCCCTGTTCAAGACCCATGGCCTAGGGGAACAACCAAATGAACAACTAAATAAAATAAAAATGCCTACTTGCCATCAATCCTGTCCGCACCTTTCCTTTAAAAAAAAAAAAAAATGGGGGGCACACTCTTGTGGCCCAGCAACTGAGGCAGCTAGGGAATAGGCCGTATAAAGTCCAAGGACCTAAGTTCACAATCCCAAGCCCAGGGGAGTGGAAGGAAGGGACCAAAAAAAAAAAAAAAAAAGACTAAAAAACAGTTATAACAACACATTGTCACATCACATCAACAAATACAAATAAACTCAGCAAAATTATGAAAACAAGATTTTTGGACTGAGTTTGACATTTGAGTATGCTAAATATAAAGAAATACTTAAAACTATAAGCAAAACTATACAGTTAAATGCAAGCCAACTAAAAACATGGGTTAAAACTTAATTTCAGATTAGTTGGAATTCAGATGTAAATGAAATAAATGAGACAAAGAAGAACATGTTTAAAGACAAAAAGGCACAATGCGTACTAATGCTATCAATGATAAGTAGTTGTGGACAACATAACAAAGCAAGAACATCCATAAAACAAAACTATAGCAAATAAAGGAGAAACAGATAAAAACATTCTAGTACTAGGGAGGCTCTTAATTCACTTCTTCTGTCCATATTAAAAGTACAAAAAGGTGTAAGAATACAAAAATGAACAAAAGTATAATGATATAGGCAAACTAAAAAAATAAATAATAAATTGATTTACAACTATAGTATTAAAAATGTAGAATGTTTATTCTTTTCAAATACCTAAGGAACATTCAGGAAAACAGACAACATATTGAATCCAAAGGAAAACCTCAATAAATAGAACAGTACAAGCAATATTCACTAACCATAATACGGTAAATAGAGATTAATTTCAAAATCAGAAAAAAGATATTTATCTGTAAGAATCAACATTAGAAAATCATCTAACATAATTAATCTTATTAATAGATCTAAGATGGAATCAATTTATAGACTTGACAATTTATTTGAAAACATTTAATCACTGAGCATCCTGGTGGCTCAGGCACTAAGCCAGGAGCTGAGCTGGGGCATAAACTATGTAAAACCAAGGAACCAGATTTGCATCCAAAAATAGAAGTTCTTCCTCCTCTTAATTTTATCCTTAAAAAAAAAACAAAAAAAAACTTCCTCTATTTAAAAAAATTAAAATTTAATTCCACCACTATTTTATGCTCTCATTACCTTTTTCAATATTCTATTGCAGTAACTTTATAAACTCTTTATGTGTAGGTTCTCATATGTGGTTTCTTCATTCCTCAGATATATAACACACCCTGCCCTCCACATCACCAAGCATTCTTCACCACTGTCCAGTGAACTCCATCCCCACTTGCTCATTCCCACCCATTTTACCTACTGGTAGCCTCCAATGTTTTGCAAGTGTCTAAGGGTAGTTTTGTTTCATCTGTCCCTTTGTTTAGTCTATTCCCATTCCACCTATGAGTGAGATCATCTGGTATCTAACTTTCTTCTTCTGGCTTATTTCATTTAGTATACTCTCCTCTAGATGCACCCATGCTGATTCGAGTAACAGGCTTTCACATTTTCTAAGGCCTGTGTAGTATTCCATTGCTTGTGCAAGAGTGCATGTGTGAATGCGTACATCCCGTCTTCTCTATTCATTCATCTTAGGTTGGGGACTCAGGTCATTTCCAGTTCTTAACTACTGAGAAAAGGTTTGCAAGAAACATGGGGTTGCATAGATCTCTGGAAGCTAGTGTTTTCGTATCTTTCCAGTAAATACCCAAAGTGGGATGGCAGGATCATATGAGATTTCAATATTCAACTTTTTGAGGAATCTCCATACTGTTTTTCATGAATTGCAACAATTTGCACTACCACCAGCAGCATAAAAGTGCTCCCTTTTCTCCATATCCTCGCCAACATTTGTTGCTTCTAGACTTTTGAATAGTCAGTTTCTCAGGTATAAGGTGAGATCTCATTGCTTTTGATTTACATTTCCCTGACAGCCAGTGAAAAGGAACATCTTTTCATGTGCCTGTTAGTCATCTATATATGCTCCTTGGAAAAATGCCTTTCCAATTCCTCTTCCCATTTTTTTAAATGAATTGCCTGTTATTCTATTATTGAGCTTTATGAGTTCTTTGTATATTTTGGATATTAAGCCCTTGGCAGAAACATGGAACACAAACATCTTCTCCAAGTTAGTAGACTGTCCTTTTGTTTTGGTGATGTTTTCTTTCACAGTTAAGTTTTTGTCTGATATACTCCCAATTGTTCATTTTTTTGTTTGTTAGTTTCCCTCAACGTTGGAGCTGAGTCCCCAAAGACCTCTCTAAGGCTGATGTCATGGAACGTCTTTCCTATGTTGTCTTTCAGGAATTTTACAGTTTCTGATCTAGGTACAAGTCTCTAGCCCATTTTGAGTTAACTTTTGTGAATGGTGTTAGAGAGTGGTCTTGCTTCATTCTTTTGTATGTGACTGTCCAGTTTTCCCAACACCATTTACTAAAGAGAATTTCCTTACCCCATCAGATGTTTTCGGTTCCTAGGTAACAGATTAACTGACTGTGTGAGTGGTCAGTTTCTGGTGATTCAGTTCTATTCCATTGATCTGTGCCTCTGTTATTATTCCACAAGCATATCATTTTGATCACTATCACTTTGTAGTATAGCTCAATGCCTGGGAGTGTAATACCTCCAGATTCATTGTTTGTTTTTTCATAATTGCTTTGGCTAGTCAGGATCTTTTGTTGTTCCAAATTTTAAGATTTTTTTGGTTATGTTTTCTTGAAATAAGTGTGTGGGATTTACATATTGCAAATCTATATTCTGCTTTAGGACGGCTGTCCATATTAACAATGTTGATTGTTTCCAGCCATGAGCAGGGGATGTCTTTTCATCTCTTTGTATTCTTTTAAGAACTTGTATTTTCATGATACAGAGCTTTCACCTCCTTTGTTAAGTATATACCAAGATAATTAGATTATTTTTACTTCTATTTTAAACAGTGTGGTTTTCTTCTAGTGTGTTGCTTTTATACAAAAAAAAAAAAAAACAGATTTTTGTGCATTGAATTTATAGCTTGGCATGTTACTGTATGTGTTTATTACTTCTAGTAGATTTTTGACAGTTTTTAGAGTGTTTTTATATATATTTATATATATACACACACACACACAAAATCATGTCATCTGCAAATATTAGTTTATTTCCTCCTTTCGAATTTGGATTCATTTCTTTTTCTTACCTAATTGTTATAAACCTCCAGTATGATACTAAGTAGCAATAATGAGAGTGGACAGCCTTGCTTTGCTCCTGACCTTGGGAGGAAATGCAATTGACAATAATGCTGGCTGTAGGTTTATAGTATGTGGCCTTTACTGTGTTGAGGTATGTACCTTCAGTACCCATTTTATGCAGGATTTTTATCATACATGGGTGTTAGATCTTTTCAAAAGCTTTATTTGCATCGACTGATATGATCATGTGTTTTTCTTGTTGCTATTATCAACATGGTATATTACACTAATATATTTACATAAGCTGAACCATGCTTGCATCCCTGGGATAAATCCCACTTGTTCACAATGGATGATCCTTTTGATATGTTGCTAGATTCAGTTTTCTAAAATTTTGTTGAGAATTTTTGCATATATGTTCATTGGAGACACTGGTCTGTGATTTTCTTGTCATGTCTTTATCAGGTTTTCATATCAGTGTGATGTTAGCCTCATGAAAATGTTTAAAGGTGTTCCCTGTTCTTCAATATTTTAGAAGAGTTTGAAACTAGGTATTAATTCTTCTCTCAAGGTGTGGTAAAACACATTAGAAAGGCCAGCTGGTCCTGGGCTTTTATTTTGAGGGAGACTTGATTACCTCTTCAAGTTTTTGCTTGTGATTGTTCTTGTCCCCCGCTTTTTTTCCCTTCTTTACTTTTTCTTTTGACATGTATTTTGAGGTTACCCTGAGGTTAGCATTAGAATTCTATGTTTATTTCCTATTTTTATTTGAAAGCAGACTAATCTTGAACTCACTTTAACCAGCCACATCTTTAATCTCCTCTCCTCCTCCCCACTGTTTATATTTTTCCTGTCTTACTATATTTAAGCAGGTTTCCTTTACACTTTATAGAGCTTCCATTAGTATTTTCTGTAGAGCTAGTTTTATGGAGATGAATTTATTAAAATCTTGCTTACATGGAAAGCTTTTTATCAGTCCACTAAATCTAAATTATAATCTCACAGAGTATAGTATCCTAGGTTTAAAATTCCTTTCTTTCAACATGTTGAATATATTATACCATTCCCACTGGCCTATAGAATTTCCATTGAGGAAGCCGCTGACAGTCTTATGGGGACTCCCTTGCATGTGACTCGTTTTCCTTTAGCTACTTTTAAGATTTTCTTATATTTTTGACATTTGTCTAGGTGTAGGTCTCTTTGGGTTTCTTTTGTTTGGAACTCTTTGAGCTTCCTGAGTCTGGAGCCTTGCCTCATTCCTCAGGTTAGGGAAATTATCAGCTATTATTTCTTCAAATACAGTTTTAGACCTCTTTTTTCCCTCTTCTTCAGGGCTACAATGTGAATATTGCTCCTTCTGATATTATCCCATAGGTCACAAATGTTTTCTAAATTTCTTTTCATTCTTTTTACTCATTGGTAGTTTGCGTGATTACATTCCTCTGTCCTATCTTCTAGCTCACTGATTCTACTGGAGGCTTCATTCATCCTACTCGAGTTCCTCTATTGAGTTCTTTCATTCAGCTATCCTGTTCTTCATACTTTTGACATCTTGTTTCATTATTTCTCTTTTCGTTGCTCTCTTTTTCTTCTTGTGTTGTTTTCTTGATGTCCATGAGTATGTTTATCACTATTTGCCTAAATTCATCCTCAGGTAGTTTGCATATGTCTGTTCCATTTGGCTTCTCCCATGGGGTTTTAATGGGATCCATCATTTCAAGTATATTTCTCTGTCTTTACGGCTTAGTATTCTGTTTGTTTCTTTGGGTTAGGTTTTCCTGCAGTGATGGGGTTGTGTAGGGTGTCGACCTGCACATGAGAAGCCTGGATCTTGCTTTAAACACTGGTATTTCTTGAGTTTTATGGCATCACCACTGGTTGGATTTGTTGACGTTGTTAGGTGGACCCTGCATTGGAACTCAAGAGTTCAGTCTATGAGGTTGGAGTTTGTGTGGGGGATGCAGAGCTTTCCCCCAGTTTCCCAGGTCTAAACAGTATCAACCACCTTCATTAGCTAACACTCAGCATTCGGAATGAAGTTCTGCCTCCACCCACAAGAGGGTGCTAGTGGGTAGTGTTGAAGGTTCCTCCCTCCTGGGACACTCTTTTTCCTTTAAGCCTGGGTGTGGGTTTCTAGTAGGCAGCTCCAGAGCAATATAGTGTGAGTGGGTGGGGGTTTCTCCTTGCTGCCTTCTGATTATGGTAGTGTCCTGTATAATTACCCCCATGGGGACTCCTGCTCAGACCACTGGGGTGCTGGCCTTCCTTCTGTGCGGTGTCAAAACCCTCTAACCTGCCCCGCAGGATGGGCTCTCTGCTGCTTTTGGAGTGACTTCTGGGAGGCTTGGTTCTTCCCAAGGCTCCAACCCCTCCACTGCAGCCCTTTGTACCCTGAGGCTGGGAATCTCAAATCCATGATGCAGCTCTGAACCCTGATATCTTTGCCTACCCTGGTGGTGGTGACTGCTACCACGGTCTCTGCAGCCTCCCATGCTGCCCTTCCACATCGTGTGTATCTGAAAATTAAGTGATTTCTAATTGCTCTGTGGGAAGGGGACACGACATGCTCTTACTAGGTTGGTAGCTTGACTTGTCTCCACTATTTTTTTAATCCAAAGATAAAAATATACATAAATCTTTAATAAAAAAAAATATTTCTTACGCATCAATGGGAACATATTTGGGCCATTCCCAATAAAGAAATGGAATCCAAAATTAGCATATAGAAATTAACTGTATTCATATATACAAATAAAAATAATTTAAATAATGGAAAATCATATTCAAAGGAAAATTCAAGCAAATCAGCCCCTGAAAATATTACAACATTATTAAAAAGTCTTAATAACTAAAATAGTACTTAATAGATGAGTAGAGCAAACATCTAGAAGCAAACCAAAATACATAATTTCATACATGGTGATAAAGGTAGCAACTGGGGTCAATGGTGAAATCAAAGACACATTCAATAAATGAGGTTGGAATAATTCACTTTCCATCTGAGAAAAAAATTCAACCTGTACTACAAATCTTACACCAGGATAAGGTGCAAATAGATTAAAATTTAAGAGGAAAAAAATAAAAACATAGAAATAAAGGCAAATTATTATAAAACTTTCAATTTAGGAAGGCATTTTCCTAACTACAATTCAAAATCTAGAAACCTCAAAATATACATACTTATATACATACTATATACGTACATACAACACTGCCTTATAAAGACAGCAAGTAAAATAAAGACAAACTATGAACTGAAGAATACCTGTATTATAAGAATCTCTGTATTGTATAAATAATAATAGATAAAAGAGCAATAACCTATTAAAATATGTGGCACACTTTATGAACAGATATTTTCAGAGAGGATATTTTAAAATATTCTCACGAGATAAACTAAAAATAAACCAAAATCTCATTTTCACCGCTCAGACTGACAAAAATCCAAAAGTTGGAGAATACATTTTATTGGCAAAAATAAGGAAAATTAGTGCTTTTATATAATGCTTGGTGTACTGCAAATGAAATCTCCATTGATGGCAATCAAAATCTTTCTTTTAACTCAGAGATTTCAATTCTGTGACTTTATCCTACAAACATACTTGTACACCTGCAAAATGACAACTAGAAAAGACTTGGTTATATTGTTATTTTGAAAGGTTAAGAATCTGACTCTCAATGAAGGACTAGTTTAATATTATAGTACATAAGTGTAATACTATACAATTATAAATATGCATGTGAAATTTCACTATTCTGAAATGAAAAACTTAAAATTAAGTGAAATCAACAATGCATAGACTAATATGCACAGTAAAAATAAAGTAAAAATCTATGTACATTTGCACATATACACACATATTTGTGAACACATTCTCAAAGGCTATAAATAAACTAATAACAATGTTAATATAGAAGAATGAGACTACTAAATAAAAAAAACACTTCATGTTTATTTCTTAATTTTTGAGCCACAGGGAATATATTTCCTTTTCAGAAAGCAATATACAAGGTAAGTTTCAAAAATAGAAAGTCTCCTTTGTACCTAAACATAAAAGAAAGGCAAATGGGGGACAGGGGTGGGGGAGTAGCTAAGACTAATTAATGTTTCAAATAAAAGCAGTGTGAGTGACTTAGTAGAGATTAGAGAGCTATGTGGCTTTAGGGAATATAATTGTTAAACCTAACTATTTTAAACTGAACTAAGAAGATAGTCTAGTATAAAATAACTTGTCATTAAAGAATGCTGTTACTGAGCACCTAAATGGCATTGTTATTAACACCACTGAAATCTATATTCTAATAAAAAAGCATTACACTGGCACCCCGGTGGAGTAGTGGCTTGGTTGACTGCCTTCAAGGACCCAGGTTATTGTCGCAGGCCAGGGAGAACAACCAAGATAAATTAAATGAAAATCAATAAAATGCTTCTTCCTCCTCTCTCTTTCTGCCTGCCTGCTAGCCTCTATTCACCTTCATGACTGCCTCCATCTTTCCTTTAAAAAAGCAAACAAAAAAAAGACATCATATTACATATTGTTTAAAGGCTTTATCTACGTCACAGATGTAAATATCTTCTTTCAAAAACCAACAAAACATACCTGATATGGCTTCTTCTTGCTGGAGATCTGTGAATATCAAATAATGTGCTTTCCCTCTTTTTTTGATGAGCTGGTACTTAAAAGATTAAAAAAAAGGATAACAAATAACCAATAATAAATGGATAAACTGATGCATTAAAAGAGTAGAAATTATTTCTGTTAACTTTCTATAAAGAAGTTATGTCTTCAAGTTAGAAATGTTATCTGAAAGGAGTACAACAAAAATTAAAAGAGTGTAATACTGTATTGAAAATAAACATTCCAAAAATGCTAAACTAATTAATTCTATGACTTTGGGCTAAGCAAAGATTTTTGAATACAAAAACCACAATCTGTTTTTTAAAAATCTGAAAAATTGGAGCGTTTTTTTTTTTTTTGAAGCACAAAGTCCAATGAGGCATCTTTTTTTTGGCATGTGTGCACTGTATCTCTATAAAAAAGAACCCCAGGATTTTCCCTCCTGTATGTTTTCATATTACTTCTTCATGGTCCACTGATTGTCAGTTGAGGGTGTCAGAACAATGAAGCTAAACTGACAGGAAGAAAACAAGTTATTCTGCCATTTTTCCAAATCTCGGAGAGGCACACCAAATCTGGGGCTGGGCACACTCCTGGCGGAACAGTGTTGAGCACAGACCACATATATCCCACGGTCCTGGGTTGGCAAACAACCAAAATGAATAAACTACTATATTCATTCTATTCTATGCTGTACTTTTTTTGCCATTTTAATGTCCCTGAAAATCCGGTGTGGTTTACATTCAAAGGTGGCTATGTTTTACTTGAAAAGAGAGTTGCTAAGTACACTAGATCCCTTATTAAATTCTCAAAATTCTGTTAATTTTGTTAATCCCTTATTATGCATTTAAGAATTTTTAATAAATTATTCACTCTGTTGCTTCTTAATTTTTCTTAATTTTGCAAATAAATCTTATTTTTAATTTTTTCACAAAAACCTCAAGAAATTGGGGTGTGGCTTAGAGTCAAGGTGGGTTAGAATCGAAAAAAAATATGATAAATAAAATAAAATAAACGCTTCTTCCTCCTCTCCTCTCTCTTCCTGCTAGCCTGCACACATGCCTCATTCCTGCCTGTACCTTCCATTTAAAAAGAAAAACCTGGAGCTGATAACTCCAGTCTTAGTTAACCTGCCTGTGAAGTTCATAATTTCCTAGCTCAGTGATCATCAGTGATTTCAAATTCACCAATGCAAGGTCCCTTCATTCTTAAAAAGTGGACTAACCTTTTGGAGCATGGCCTAATAAGAGCCTTTCTTTTCAGCACTGTTGATACTCACAAGAGCTTCAGACAGGACATTTATGCATACCACTATGGTGGCAAGGAAAGATGGTATGAAGAGACCAAATTCTTCTCTTTAAAAAGTACTATTCAGAAAATAGAAGTAACAAGCTACAGACTAAGAAAATGTTTGCAAAGAACCTGATAAAAAACTGATATCCAGAATACATGAGTAACTCTCAAGTCATTAAAAAATACACAACTGAAAAAATAAGCAAGAGATTGGAATAGACACTTACCAAAGATAACATTGGCAAATCAGTACATAAAAAGATGCTCAACATCATTTCTCATTAAGAAAACAGAAAATAAAACCACAATAAAGATATATTAAAAATGACTTGTAAAACTGACATACTAAATGTTGGCACAAATATGAAGCCACTGGAACTCTCATACACTCTTAGTGAAAAGGAAAGCAGTGTAACCACTTTGAAAACCAGTCTGGCGGGACACACTGGTGGTTCAAGTGTTAATCTGGAAGCTGGGGGATAAAGTTCACGTAAAGCCCAAGAAACAAGGTTTGAGGCCTGGGTCCAAAGGGAACAAATAACGTAAATAATAAAGATGCTTCTTCCTCCTCTTCCTTCTTTTCTCTCTTTAAATAAATAAAACCTTAACAACAACAAGAAAAATCAGTGACTGTGGCCCCACTCTCAGGAGACTAAGGCACACACTATGAAAGTCTTGGACCCAGGTTCAAGACATGGGTGCCAGGGTGTTAAAAATAATCACTGTGGAACTGGTTACCTGTCTTAGATTTAATAGTATTAAGACAGACTTTTCCTTCTAAAAAAACTAAGTAATTGGCCAATTTACACTCATGTACCACTTTTGTGATCTTTAGTAAATTACTTTACCACTTGAAACAGAGATACTTGCCCTACAGAACTGCTGTAAATCAAAGTAGCCAATGATGTACCTAGTGACTTACGAAGTCCACATACATTCCCAAGTACAAAGGTTTAAAGACTCGGGGTCAGGAGAAACTAAAATGAACAAACTAAATTAAATAAATAAATGGTTTATTCCTCCTTTCTCTTCATACCTTCCTTCTTGCCTACTCACCTTCATTCCCTCCATCTTTCCTTAAAAAAAAAAAGTCAATAAATGATAAAGTAATACAGAAGTATGACAGTACTTACTAAATTTAAGGTTCTTTAAACTGTACATGCACTAAATAATCCTATATTACTACTATGCACTTTTAGTTGTGTAAAAGTGAAAGAGAAAAAGATGTCTGGAGTCTACAAGAAAGGTCACTCAAATTCAGCAATACTAATTTTTTTAAAACATGGAGCAAAACAAGTTATCCAACTACAAAAAGGAAAAAGAAGTTATTTAGTCTCCTACCTATTGGAGGTGCCTGGTATCGATCCACTGTTTTTCTTTGTCTCAAATTATATGGTCTATCATTTTCTTCTCCTTCTGCCTCTTCAACTTCTATATCCCCATCCTCCTCTTGAGATTCTAATTTCCCAGACACAAAAGAAACAAAAGCATTCTTTTAATCTACAAAATGTACAACTAAAATTCAAAAAATTTTAAATGCTTCTTCTTCCTTTCTTCCTGCCTGCCTACTCACCTTCATTCTTACCTGCACCTTTCCTTTAAAAAAAAAAAAAAAAAGATAGTTACTAAAGTTACAGCAAGACAATTTTTGTTAGCAGTATAATGGTTTGTTGGGCCTGTTGACAACAAGCAAGCATGGATTAGTTACATTTTGGAAGGAAAACACAGGTAAGAATTAGGGAAAAGCATGAAACAAGACCTCAGGTATGTTGATAATATTTACTTCCTAGATCGACTTCTGGATGGTGACTCGATAGGACACCCAAAAAAAAAAAAAAAAAAAATCACCTATTTTCCTGAGACAAACACCAAGAAACCATCAGCACTTAAGCTGGAGAAGGATCCGCTGACGACTAATGATGGGTGAGGGCACCTGGCACGGCTCTCTGTTAACCCATTGATTTGGATTTGGGATGGAACTCGGGGGTCTCGGGACGCACGTTGGGGCAGAGGCTAGGGACTTCGGGACCAGCTGCAGAGGCAGCGAGAGGCAGCCACAGAGGGCCGACTTGGGAAGGGGTGAAAGGAGAGCCAGTGCACCCAGAGCTGAGCTGGAGCCATGTGGTGAATAAGCACTGGGTGCAGACATAAAAGAGTTCAAACCCCTCCCAAAACTTTTTCACACCAGAGCCTAGGGGTCACTGAGCAGAAATCCCACTTACTGTATATCCAACAACTTAAAAAGCTGCCCATTGGGTGCTCCACCCTCTGGATACAGTGAGAAGGCAGTCCCAAGCCACAACATTAACCGCTAGCACCACCTTGTGGGTAGAGGCGAAACTACAGCCTAATTGCCAATCCTGGGCAAGTCAAACCTAGCCAACACCAGGGAAACCAAACCCTCAGAAATATTAACAGAATGCCAAATAGAACAAAGGCACAGAGAAATACACGTGAAATGATGGATCAAATAAAAAGCCCAGGGGAAAATCTGAATACAGCAGACGAATGTAAATTACCTGAAGAGGAATTTAGGGTACTGATGATTAACATATTCATGGCAATGCAGAATCAGTGGAGGCAGTAAACAAGAATGTCAGGAAGCAAAGAGAAGAATTAAAACGACATCAAACAGGTAAGAGATACGATGGCGGAATTAAAGAACTCAATAGAGAGACTGAACAATAGGATGGATGAAGCTTCCAATAGAATCAGTGATGGGGAAGACAGGACAGAGGAACTCAATCAAGCAAACTAGCAAAAGATAAAAAATTTCAAAGAATCGAAGACAGCATTCGAGACCTCTGGGATAACATCAAAAGGAACAAGATTTGCATCATAGGGGTCCCAGAGGAAGAGAGAGAAAGGGGGCAGAAACAATATTTAGAAATAATAGATGAGAACTTTCACAATTTGAAGAATGAAGCAAGCCTCCAGATGCGGGAAGCTCAAAGAGTTCCTAATGAAAAAAATCCAAACACAAATACACCTAGACACACAGTCATAGAAATGTCAAAAATACAAGATAAAGAAAGACTATTAAAAGCAGCCAGACAAAAACCTGTCACATACAGAGGGGCCCCCATAAGCCTGCCAGCAGATTTCTAAAATGAAACTCTACAGGTTAGAAGGGAATGCCATAATATATTCAAAGTGCTGAAAGAAAAAGAGTTTAGACCTAGGATACTATATCAGGCAAGATTATCATTCAGAACTGAAGGAATGATAAAAAACCTTTTTTGACAAGCAAAAGTTAAAGGAGTTGATCACCTTTTAAACCAGCTTTGCAAAAAATATTAAAGGATGCTCTATAAACCATAAAGAAACCCCACAGAAAAACAGTAAGACAGCAAACATTGAAAGTGGGGAAGAAGAGAACAAAAATGTGGATAGTTACAATGAGTGGAAAACTATTTAGCTTTCAAATAAAATTAGGTAGTAAACATAGAACTGTGAATGCTAACTTCACAGTAACGTCAAAATACATCCCCAGGGAGAAAGCAAAGAAAACAAAATGCGAAATCAATCAAAACACAACTGTACCATCGACCTAAAAAGAAAAAGGGAACAAAGGCATCTGGAGCAACATACAAAAGACAAATTATAAAATGACACTAAGCAGCTATATATCAATAACCACACTAAACATTAAAGGACTGAACTCGAAAACCAAATAACTCAGAGTGGCTGAATGGATTAAAAAGCATAACCCAACCTTCTGCTGCATTCAGGAAACCCGCCTTCTTCCAAAAGATAAACAAAGGCTCAAAGTCAGTGGCTGGAAGACAATCCTACAATTGAATGTCAACCACAGAAAAGCAGGAAGAGCTCAAAGCAGATGAAACAGACTTCCATCTAAAATGTTAATGAAAGACAGAGAAGGACACTACATAATGATTAAAGGATCAATCCAGCAGGAAGACATAACACTTATTAACATATATGCACCAAATGAAGGAACATCAAAATATATCAAGCAAGTATTATTAGACCTGAAGAGAGACAATGACATCAATATCCCACTTAAAACAATGGACAGATCAACCAGGCAGAAAATTAACAGGGAAACAGCCACTTTAAATGACCATCTGGAACAGATAGGTCTAATAGACATATACCGATCACTTCACCCAGTGACTACAGATTTCACTTTCTTCTCATACATGCATGGTACATTCTCAAGGATAGATCATATGCTGGGACACAAAACATCTCTCAACAAATTTACAAAGACTGAAGTCATACCAAGTATCTTCTCTGATCACAATGGCCTAAAACTCAGAATCAATCACAAAAAGAAAGCTGGACCCCAAACCAATTGGAAACTCAACAATATGCTCCTGAAGGATTCTTGAGTAAAAGAGGAAATCAAAGAGGAACTTAAAAAATACTTTGAGACAAATGATAATATTTATTCCTGACAAGAATTACCACTTTTTGATAATTCATATAATACTATACTTTAAAAAATTAAAATGCAGATAAATTCTAGAAGTGTTTTATTTTTTTTAAGTTTGGTTTGGTTATAGATATAATGTAACAACTATTTACAGTTAAAAATAAAAGTCTGGTGAAAATTTATAGGCTGCTAGTCTCCAAATGCAGTATTTATGATTGATTTTTAACAAGAAATATCACTATAATACACTAAGTTACTAGAAAAAAATTTTAAATGCCAATAATGCTAAATGAAACAGGACATTAAAATTTTAGCAAAGGACTTTACATTTTATTCCTGAGTCTGAAAGCTTATTCTAGAGCTTTAATTTTTATTGTGAGATAAGAGAAAATCAGCAAGTAAATATTATTTATCCAAACAATACTATAAATTACTTGCACCCAAATAAGTTTCCTTATATCCTTAAAAAAACTACTTTTGGAAAACACCTACACAATAACACATTTATCATGGAAAGAAAGTCTACATGGCAAATCTACTTTGGGAAGTCTACAAAGGTGCTCAGTTAATGAATAGGTAAAGATCATATTATAAATCCATCTAATCTATATTGGTTTTTTTCCAAAGGAAACAATATAGAGCTTTCTAGTTTTGACAATTTTTGATCAATAAAGTTCCTTATTTAGAAATATCAGGTCTTAAAAAATTTCTATGGCGAATTTAAGAAACAAACCCATTTTTCTCCATCTAAGCTACACAAATAGTGGGACTAATATGACTTCCTAGCAAAATACAATTGCCTGTATTTACAAAACACCAAGTCTTTTGAAAAACTGTATCAATAAAGATTAATGTCCATAGAAACAAGTACTATAGATATACTGGTTCTCAAGTTATAATCCATGGGATAAATGGGCTTTCATCATCTCCCAGCTCCGGCCCTACAAATTCAGTCAGGGTTCTCCAGTTCCAGGTCCCCACAGACCTCGAAAAAGCACAGCACAATCTCCTCCACCAGCAGCAGTCATCCTTCTTACTACTCTATACTTCCTCATTAATCCACCTGAATTTCGGACACACGTAACCAGAGATTTAAAGGATGTAAGTAGAAAGTGACTCTGAATAGAGATTTCAAGTCAGAAGTTAACAGAATACAAGAGGTGTCATCTAATAAGCAAGTCTGCCCACGCACGCATGGTACAGGGCACACCAGAGTCGACCACTCAGGACTACCAACAGCTACTAATAAATTCTATAACATAACAGTGTACTAGTGTACAGTAAAAGCATTTTTCCAAATAAAGGAAATGAAAACTCGCAATGCCAAACAAATACAAATAATTTCAAATTATATAATACAGGCAAACTCTTGTGGCTAAGGCAGCTAAGGTGCACGCCAGGTAAAGCCTATAGACCTCGGTTCTCAACCTGGGGGCTGCAGTAAAGTAACAAAACAAATTACATAATATAAACCTGCAGGGCATGCCCTGGAGGAGCAGTGGTTGAGTCAGTCACCTCCAAGGAGTGCAATCCATTGACATCCCAAGGACCTGGGTTCCACTCCTGGGTCCAGGGAGAACAACCAACATGAACAAGTAAATAAAAATAAAATGGAGGGCTTTTCCTCCTCTCTCTTCCTGCCTGCCTGCCTGCTCACCTTAATTCCTGCCTATACCTTCCTTTTAAAAAATAAATAAACCTCTAAAGTCAAAAATCACCCATTCTTAGTAGGGGATGGGTGGACAGTGGTGAAGGGCTTTGGTAGGAAGCACGGTGTGTTGTCACATATTCAATGAATGGTGAACCTGCACAACCTGTATTAGTTTGCAAATCAAAATCACCTCAATAAAAATTTAAATCACACACTCTGCAATCTTATACATATGTTATATGTATATATTTTTCTTCCTTCCCATCTGAACTTTCCAGTATTTATTTCATAAAATGCTTTACAAACCTTCTTCTTCGCCCTCAGTAGAAACTTCATGATGATTCTGTATCCCATAACTATTTCTTCTAAGTGACTTTCTCCGCCTTTTCACTCTTGAATACATATCCATGTTTTCCTTTTAAAGAGAGAAATCTGTCAAATATTAACATGGAATTTATTCTCTGTTATAAATATTTTCAACCCAATTAGCGGGGATATGCCCACTCATTAAATTTATTTGCAAGGCACAGATTCGGAAAATGTAGCTTCCTGATTTCAATAAATGTAAACAGCAAAAGAAGAAACTAAAATTACAAAATTTTTTAAAATTAAAAACTACAATACCAACAACATACTTTCTTCTTCAAGTAAATTACAGCAGTAATAGGATGAAATAAGTCAAGACTAGCTATAAAAAAAGTAAAACAAGTTAAATGGTATAAAGAAAGGTATAAAGTACTCCAAAATTCAAAGAGACAATCATCCTCTTGCTAACGGGGAAAGTGAGGCAGCATCTGAAATGAACTTTGAAGCAACAGTCGGAATGCATCAGTGCTAATCAGAAGTCTTAACAGGAGTAAAAGACAGAGGCATCAGAAAAATTCGTTCATATTTGGGCAATGGTGTGTGGAAGATAAAGTTGAAACCAGATTATGAAGGTCAAGATTTTTTAATTATGAGCATACATTTTAAAAAATGAATAACGGTCCAGTTCAGAAAAGTGACATAACCAGAGTTGTACTTTCAAATGACTCTTCTGGCAACACTGGAAAGGGTCTTTTTAGGAAGAAGTGGCAAATGGGGTATAGATAAGAGGAGAAAGAAAGTAATAAAACCTCAAACTAAATTGGAAACAAAAAACAAGGAAGAATTCTCCTAATTCAAGAAATCCATATGCTGCTCACTCTCCCTTTGAATTCCTCAATAAAAGTTTAATATTTTCAAAGCTTCTTAAAGTTAAAATACTCACAAATTCAGTGTCTGTCCACATTCGAAGCCGTTCTACTTCTCCTGATCGACGATTCCGTCTGATATTTATGTTGTCCATTTCCTGCAATACAGCTTCTGCAGTGCTACGATCACAGAGCAGAACTAGGACTCAGACATTGTGGGACCATGCACTGTGTCATAGACATACAAGAGCTCACCACAGTAAAATAAATCATCTCTGAAACACAGCATCCCAATCAAATAACTCTTTCCTAACACATCCATCAGAAGACAATGTCAAAAAAAGGAAAAAAAAAAAAAAAAAGATGGAACCAGAACATCCTCTACCTAAATATATTATTAAAATAAAACTTACAAAATAGAAGGCTTTTGTTTATAAGGATCCAAATATTTAAATATTTGTCATAATGCCACTACATTTAATTGACTACCAGATCCAAGGCACTGGAAAAAAAAACAAAAACTAATTCAATCTTTTTATTTGAAGATGGTGTTAAGAATTGTATAAAACAAAGGATTTATAAAAAGTTTAAAGCCAATATCAAGTTAACTGAATCGATATTTTCAGAAATTAGAGAACATTAACATCTACAAAATACAAGCTAACATCTTAGTATAGTTTATCTTTTAAAAACAGGTTCACAGCACTTATGTGTCCAGATGTTGATCTAAGTAATTAACAAATAATAACTGACACCCCAATTTAACATTACCACTATAGAATACTTTCTCTCCTATCAAATAGGAACTATACCGACCTTCCATCTCCAGCCATTACAAGTACTCAGTCGGATTATTTGCTATCTGAGAATAAACTTTCATGGATATATAGATGCTAAACAGTCAGCTGAGCACTGGCTATATTCCACATACCCAGTCTCAAAAGACCATCAATTTGAAATCTTCACTAAGCAAAACTATACTTATTTTATATATATATATATATATATATATATATATATACATATCTCTCTCAATAGGAAATTGAATGTTGATCAAAAATTGTTAAAACCACAAAAGTTAAATGAGCTAATATCAAAGGACTATAATAGTGAAGACAGAATAAAATTAATTTTTATATTACCTAATTATGGTTCAAAAACTTAAAAAGGATGAGAAAATTTCACTTTTATAATAGTAAATTGTATTAAATCTAGTAATTTGATATCATTGTTAACTCAAATTTAAATTTTAAAAGACATACTGCTGAGTCAGTGCTTATTAGGTTAATTTTTAAAGCATAATTGCTTTAAAAATCAAATAATAAAATGAAACTGCTAATGGCATACCTATTTACTAGTTGGTCAAATAATAAACTCTGGTTCACGCTCTCGAATCTGTTTTTCCTGGAACGACAACTTTTTCTGACTTCCATGTCACCATTTATGCAAGAAAGGTCCCCATCTCCCTTCTTTTCCCCTCGAAGGGGATGGCTTCGAAGGGCTAAAAGAGATATTTCCATTTCAAAGTACAGAGTATAAAAAGAAAGGAAAAGACATCGAAAATTATTTTTAAAAGTTGAATATAATTTCTTAACTAGCTATAACAATAATCTAAAATTTCCATAACTACTTTAAAAACAATCTGCCATAATAATTTAAATTATTTCAGTATACTGATACCTCAATGTTTAATAATTGCATGTTTTTACTAAGACTGAAATCTAGTCATTTCCAACTATATGCTGAACATACTAGTAAATCATTCTATTTTACCCCCACTTAAAGGCTTATTCTAACAACATTTTAAGAATTTCAATATTAACCAGTTTCCAAAATACTCACATAAGCTACTATGTCCGTTTGGTAATGTAGCACCGGGCTGAGAAGTTAACCTAAAACACAATTATATTTAATATGCAAACACATCAATATTCGTAACACAAGAAATGCAATACTGGTGGGAAAATTTTAATCTTTAAAACGCCAATAATGTTACCTTTTTCAGAGTAAATGTTACATTATTTACTATAAGGCTGGACATATATTAATAAAACATACTTGCTAGTTAAGAAGAATTTCATTAATTTTTCTTAAACCTTTAATAACAGATTATACACTGAAAATCTGTCCTCAACTTTACAAATAAAATGCAATGAAAAAGCTTAAACTTAACATGTACCATAAAATTTACTAATCTCATAACTAGCAATGGTCACAGACATTTACTAGCAGCTTTGGCTGACAAAATGAAATTCAAATAGTGATAAATGTATTTAGACAATAAACTATAAGAAAACACTACATCCTTGAACACCAAAACCATTTAATATTTTCCCCAAAATAATGTACTATACATTCCAAACTAACAAATGAAAACTTTGCTAATTTCTCAAAAAGTAACACTAATTTTCTCTTTTGGATGGAAGAAGAAAATGTAAGTCATTCAGAAGACAGTCATCAAAACATGAAGACATAAGAAAATTCACAGTATGCCTTAGTTTTAGTTCAAAAACAAAAACTAAATTATTATATAATAAAAGATCTCAGCTGAACTTAGTAAAACATATTTGAGATATTCAACGATTATTTCCAATTAATATTTTTAAAAAGGGGAAGTACAGTCAGAAAAAAATAAGCATATAAGATTTTCTTCTACTCTACTATGTGGTTTGGACACATTTTTACTACAATAATCTAATGTTTTGGTTACTCCAGCACTCTTCATTGCAGACTAGAAACATTGTTAATTATATATGCCTCTAATAAAAATAAGTTAAGATGACTAAAGAATATGAACAAACCATTTTGTGCCTTCAGACAATCAAAAACAAAAAACTTCAGCCTTTCTTTCCAGCAGAGGTGAGAAGAAAAAAACTTTTGCCTAATACTACCTCTTGGAAAGTATTTCATTTTTAGCATCTTTGCATGCAATGTACACAATTTTCCCAGCAAATGATTTTGATATAAAGTAATTAAAAGTATGTATTAACAGGTCAGACCTTAAAAGATTACACAATTAGAATTTAAATCCATTTAAAAGTACATAGAAAAATCATTTCTATTACTTTATGTATATACTTGGTTTTGAACCCAACAGAACATCAAATCAATTTGATCAGTTTATTCACAAGCCTTGGTTCCAAATGAATTGCGGTTGTATTCAAAGCCAAATGGTTAAAATTCTACATATTTAAAGTATTCAGAAGAGTAAGATACAACCCCAAAAAGTCATCCCACAAAAGAAGTCACAAACTTTTCTGAACAATAGCAACATCTTTGGGGAAAAAAATACAATAAGCTTTTTATCCCTTTGAAGAAGACAATGCTTTGTTAGCTTTTATTTGATCGCCAAAGATTTGTTTTAAAGGGATTAAAAACTTCTTAAATCCAATTATCTTATAATCAAAAACTATTGTCATGATTTTTATCATTATTTCTTTTTATAAAAAGGAGACAGGTGCACCCTGGTGGCTCAGGCACTAAGTCAGTGGTTGGGCTGAAGACCATGTAAAGCTCAGAGACCTGAGTTTGCAACCATAATTAATAAATTAAAATGCTTCTTCCTCTTCTCTCTTCCTTTCTTCCATCCTGCATACCTGGCTCATCTTCCTTCCTCTACTTCATAGATTGACAGACAGAATATGAAATACTTGGATATGTAAGAATACTGGGATTTTAGGGAATGGCATACCTATATAGTAAAATATGTATCTAAAAAGTCTCTTGAATCAATGTTCCCAGAAGTTAAACACTAAAAATGCAACCAGTGAGTTCACTGCTTAAATAAATTCTCTAATAAATCCTTATGGTTATGGAGGATCTTTTGTTCATTTCTTTTGAAAAGAGGTAGGTAGCAAATATTTTCCTGTAATTTTATGTCCTAAATGCTTTAAATGAGTACACCATCACTCTCCATTGGACCAATTTTAAACACCTTTAATAATTTAGAGCATATTGCCAATACAATACCAGATTTTTTAAATCATTAATTATTCTCCCTCTCCCATACCCAAGGCATTTATTGATTTATAAGAGTTTTAAACTTCCATTCAGCAAAAGCTCTAAATTGGAAAGACCTTAACCACTGTCACCCTTCAATTCTAATGTGGCCTTCTCTGTGGCTACAGATTTAGTAAAGCAGTAAACTTGGGTTCAAGGAGGGAGGGCGCTCAAAAAAAAAAAAAACCCCAAATTCTAATGTGCCTTAGCAGTCTTAACGTAGGTAGTTACCCTTCTGACTAATTTCACTACTCTTAAAATTTAACTACAAAAAGAAACTTTCACACATCACATTAAGTATACAAGTAATCTAAACACTTATTTTATCTGTATCTTAGAATTTGTCTTTCTATTATTCTAGAGACATCAAACACTGGCCACATTCTCGTTTGCCAACCCCAAACACACACACACACATGCCCCTCCAAGTTAAATAAATGTCTAGTGGAGTGGCTAAATATAGGCAGACAAAAGTCAATGAAATGGGTTTCTATCCTCAAAATATTGTGTAAAAGTTACATGTATAGTTAGGAATTTTACATGTAAGATAGTAAAAATTTCTGGCAAAAGCATCCTCAATTTCCAGAAAGTTATCTATTATTATAAGCTCAATTTTCCCCAAAAGGAAATCCATAATCTATCTTAAATTATTTTTGAAAACTTAAAAGTTCTAGCTCCATTTTAACTCTAACTTCATTCAATTAACTACTTATTATTATTATTCAAAAATTACTTCACCGGTGAACAGTAATTTCTATAAAGAATTTCATGGTCTTTACAAAAAATTCTTTCGGAGTTATCATTTTTAACAGATAATACCAATCTTATCTATATTCACTCTTCTTTCACATTAATTACACATGTAACAATTATTTTTATGAAAGAATTTCAATAATTTTACCTTAGACGCTCAAAAAATCTTAGATTACAAAAAAAAAAAAAAATCAGGATTGTCAGGATCATGACATAAAAGCAAACACAAGTCTTCAAGTAAATTCTGATTTTTGTATTTGTACTATCTCAAAATCTAAAATATTACAATTACAAATTATCCTAAATTTTCAATTCTATTGGCATGCAATGGCAGCCTAGAGGATAAGGCCACTGGACATAGCCCAGTAAGTCTCAAGGACCCAGCTTTGAGACCCAGAGCTGGCGGGGGTGAGGGTAACAACCAAGATAAACAACTATATAAAATGTGCTCCTCCCTCTTCCTACCTGCACTGCTCAGGTGCCTAAATATAAATAAAACTATTTCTTCCCCCTGAAAATGTTGGAGGCCTTTTATATGACAAACAAGACCCGGATCAGTTTACAAAAAGGCCTTCTGAACAGATAAAATATGGGAAATCCAGTGTATTAAATACTCAGACATGTGAAAAGCTATCTTACAGGTAAAGGCCAAATTTCAGTCTTAAAAGAATATATTTTTAGAAACATTTATCTAGAAAAAGAAGTCTGATTCAGTCATTTAATAAACACAGAGCAGAGATTACAATATGTAGATCAAGTTTTGGAAGTGCAATTAAATGACAATGCTCATTTTAAGTAATGCCAGAATGATCTCCATCTGCTTCATCTGACAAATGAATAACTATGAGAAAGAAGGCAGGGGTGGGGGGGGTGGGGGGAGTCAACTATGACTAACACGTTTTCCTATTTAGCTCCCAAACAATGAAAAAAAAATTTAATAAGTGATACTTCTTCTGGAACATACTGCAATAAATACAGACTCTATAGGGATTTGACAAAGGTACAAAGGCTAGTCAAAGTATAACCTTGAAGATTTTTTTCATTAAAGAACAACAGTATCAAGAATTTACCTATGTAAAATTAAAATATTTTTAAATATTTCAGAAATTAAGAAACAAAAGGATTTATCTTTTACTTTTGCTAGTAGTCAAGCATATCATCAGCATATATCGAAGACTTGAGAAAAAAGAAACTAAGGATTCTGAGTTCGAAGTTTAAATCTTTTTTGTGTATGCATGTGTCTATCCTACCTACATTCAATTATTACTATTTACTTTGGTAAGTGAGCAAAATTAAGCTTTTCTGGTATATAGTAGACCAGACACAAAGCAAATTTAACTTGAAAATATGCAAAAAGATGAAAACGTTTCTTTAAAAATCAATTTAGATTTTAGATTTTATTGTATCAAGTGGAACATTCAGTAATTCTAGAAAAGGAAGATTTATTTTCAAATAAGTATAATTATAACCACCTTTTTATTTAAATTTTCAGGATTATAAATATGTATACATATTCAAGAACTTCAAAACCCTTATTGCTTTATTTATAGCTTCCATTACACATTATATATTTTTATAAAACTAATGTTTTATGGTCTACTCAGAAAAAGAAAATTACATAGAAAAATTATTTTAAAGTTTTAAGAAAAGGAAGGGGGAGAAGAAGGGAAGGAGAGGAGGGAGGAAGGGAGAGGGAAGAAGAGAGGAAGAGGATGAAGAAAAATCTTCAATTAGTTGTTCATTTTTGGTTTTTCATCCTACCCTCAAGTCTTAAATCCAGGTCCTCAGACTGTATGTGGTTCCCACACCAACATCACAGCCACCTGAGCCACAAGGGTGTGTCTAAAATAATTGTATCACAATTTGTTTGTAAGTATACCTAGACACTAGTGGCTTTATAAGGTAATAAAATTAGCATTAATATCAGTCCTGGGGTGTGCCCTGATGGCCTAGCAGTTTAGTACACCCGGGGAGCAGTACCACATACCTCCCAAGGTCCTGGGTTCAAGACCAGGGACCAGGGAAACAACCAAAATGAACTACATATAAATAGTGTTTAAATATATACATACATACATACATGCACATGCATACACACACACACACATCAGGCTGAATCACACCAAATAATTCATTTTAAAAAATTGGTATGTGTTCTCCCTTCTCACCTGGCCTGTCCAGTTGATATGTTCCATTCCTCTCGCTGACCAGTACTTCGTGATTTTGATTTGTCTTTGCAAACAGAATCGGTTTGTTTCAAAGTGCGTTTGGCTGGAGGAGACAAGTGGCTATCACTTAAACTACCATCGACTTCAGATTTCTGAAAGATAAAATTTAAAATATATTTCTTATTCCTATTAAAATATTAAATTCCTATTATTCCTATTAAACTCTTAGCTATTTATTCAGTCAATATTTATAGAATGAATCACACAAAAAACATAGGAAAACATAATCATTTGTAAATAGAGAAATAAAAACTGAAGTTAGATGAAATTTATAATCAGAAAAGTATTTTTAGTTTGTATTTTAAAATGAAAGTCCACAGAAAGGTGTGCGTATATCTTTTATGGCATGATATCTCATTTCCCTACTAAATACTTCATAGTATGTACTTCCAAAAAAAGGACACCTTGCTAAGTTAGCACATACAACCGTTACAATCAGAAAATCAATATTGATGTAACACAGACACACTGAAATTTTATCAAATGTCCCAACAATGTCTCTTTCCTTTTTGGTTAAGGATCCTATCCAAGAATATACAGTGTATGTGTTATCAGATCTTTTCTGTCTCCTTCAATCTGCAACAGTTCTTCAATCTTTCCCCATCTTTCGTGCCCTTGCTATAGAGTATTGGCCTCTTATTCTCTGGTATAACTGTCAGTCTGGATCTATCTGATGTTTTCTAATATTTCTCATTACCAGATTCAGGCCATACATTCTTGGAAAAAATATACAGAAACTACATTGTGCATACTATATCTAACCATCATTAGATACAACCTTGATCACCAAGTCAAGTGGTGCTGCCATGCTTCTCCACTGTAAGGCCACTATTTCTCCCTTTATATTTGATTATTTTTATGGGGAATTATTCTAATAATTCACTAACATCCTGTTCTTCAAAAAGCTTCCACCCCACCTGCCTTAGTACTACCTTAATTAAGCCTTTATTCAATATCATTATGATGGGGATTATCTACATGTTTTAGTTAGCAATGTACTTTAAAGAGCCCCTTGGCCAATTCATTTATATATATATGAAATATATATACACATATATAATACATTGATATATATTCATAACATCTATATATTCATAATATATATTTGTATGAATTCATGAAAATATTTATTCTATGGGATATAATCCATCACTCTCCTTATTTTGTTGCTCCAGTTACATAAGACCTGGCCATCAGGAGCCCTTTCAAAGTGATTCTGCAGCACTCCCCAATCAAGTAGCAGTTTGGTCTGCTACTTCCGGCACAGAGCACAGTACACATACATCCCAAAGACCCGGGTTCATGTCCCAGGACTGGGGAGGAACAACAAACACCAACAACTAAAGATAAATAAAATGCTTCTTACTAAAGAATTCACGAGGCTCTTCTTGAAGTTTCCCACCCTGTCCCTAGAATTATCTATATTTCCAATGAGCCCTGGTGCCTTTTGGTCAAGGACAGTATTTACAAACCAAGATCTGGGAATTAGATACACTCATTTAACTGGTGTTTCACTGCTATTAAGTCCTCTCATCAGAGAGATCTAGATAATAAATGTACACAGAAACATACACATCTATAACAACTTCTTTACCTGTGCATAAAAAATAAAAAGCAAATGTGTGTCTATCAATCCATACCTTAAAAGTTTTTCTTTCTAGACTTCCTCCCTTCATGTTTCTCAGCAAGAACCCTGGCTTCCATTATCTTCAATGCTTTTATGTATTTGCTCTTTCAACTACTTAGTTTGTTTAACACAGACAATATCTCAACCAGAGATCCCCATTCATCACACTTCGATCATTCTCTCCCCAGTCACATGTCCTCAGACTACAGTAAAGCCACTAGCAGCTCTCCTCTTTGCCATGCAATTCCTATGACATTAGGGGGAATGGGAGTGTCAACCACATAAATCCTAAGGATCCAGGTTCATGTCGAGCTGGGGAGAATAATCAGGATGCACAACTAAGAAAGCTTTCGCTTTCTTTCACCTCCATTTTCTCTAATAAACTTAAAAAACTGCACTCTGATGCTTAAGAATTCTTTCTTGAACCATTCGCAGCTGGACTTAGAGCCCCTGCACCATATACGCATATGGTACATTATCTTAATGTTGCACTACTATATTCTTAAAATGGGAATGTTTCAGTCTAGCCTTGGTTCTGTGACTGAGATTTCAGAATGAGTAACACTGAAAAATGAACCTTTCCCTCAAAAGAAATCTAGGGATTTAAGTAAAGCAAGCAAAGATGTAAATACCTACAAAATAATTACTTCAGCACCATTTAATTAACTTCAAGCTTTGGGAAAGCTTTTACCTAACAAACCTGATACTAACATTTCACCTTTAATAGGATGATCATAACGCTCAACCTTAATTTTTTCATCTTCAAAGCATTTTGCTAGTTAATTATAACCTAAACCTTTGAGAGAAGGCGTTGCCAGTTTCAGGACAAAGATATTTAAGAGATTATGAAATCTGCCCACAGTCATTTAGCAATGTCAGCATGATTACACTCCAAGAGTAAAAAAGACAACTCAGAATAAGAGAACAAATTCATTTAATAAACATTCATTGAGGACCTACAGTGTACATAAGACAATCTACTGGGTTGACAGTCACAAAAATAATATGATGTAATATGGTAAGTATCTTGGGGGTCAATGGAAAACTTCCTCCCAATTTCTCTGAGTTTCTTCACAGGCTGGACAAAGGGAAAAAGTTAACATTAAGTGGGATTAGTAAGAGAAAAGCCCAAATTTAATAACAGACATATGAAGAATTTACATGGAGGTAGCTGAAGCAGAGCAAAGAGTCATATGCAGTGCTGAAGCCTGGGGTATCAAAGGAGAGGAGGCAGGGTCTTCATAAGGCATCTTTATCCTGAAAATAAAGATAAATAACTTCCCTTTTTATATTCTTCAAGGGAATACGGACAAAAGACCACTCAGAATTAGGGAAAGGATGGAGGACAAGAGTGGCAGATGTCTTCTTTGATTAAGGGAAGAATTAGAACTCCTTTGCGGTTGTCCTCCATTGTCCTTGACTTCTTGTCAGAATGGGGTATCTGCAAGAAACCAAGTCTTAGAGATGGGGTGATCTGTTTTAGCCCTCACAGTGCTAAAAAAGAAGTACACAATTCTCTGAAAGCAAAAGTAAAAACGCCACCTGCCTGCAGAGATGAAGGAAGACGTTACAAAAGGTGGGGCACTTTTCAAACTGACTTGCGTTTTCTACATTAATAGAAAGAGTTTTTTCTAACTATAAAAACAGAGAATACAGACTGGTCAGAGAACATGATTCAAGGATGAGACAAATTCCAAGAGAAGTATAATAGTAATAATAATGCCAATTGCTACAGAAAGTAAAAGTACAATTAAAAGAGAAATTCATCCCTATTTGACTATTCCCCCTAAACTCTATAAATTTTTGAAAGCTAATTTTATCAATTTGCAAAAATCATTTTCTCAAGTCTTAGATTATCTTAAACTATACTTGTCAACTACAAACAAATACTGACAATTACTCTATCACAAATCTCATAAAAATAAGCAAAAGAATTTGAGAATGAAATAGAGAAGAATGTATGCTGCTTTGGTTTTCAAGGAAGGCTTTTTGCCCTATCAGAATTTATCAGAAATTTAGACCCTGAACTTTAATGCAAAGACAAAAAAAAATGTATACACATATAGCATTTAAAAATGGAAACTCAAAGAAATATATTAATTGGCAAATTACTAGATTAACTGAAGACTTGATGGCTTTATCTAAAACTGCAAAAGTAGAAAATAAGAAATCTATTTCAGAAAGCAGAATTATAAGACATTAGTGATTAGACATCACTAATGATAATCAGACATAATTCAAAATAAAGACAATTAAGAGCAGAGTGTAGAATTCTGATTTTTGAAAGTTAGATATAGAATTCTAGCCAGAAATCTAGAAGAATATGAGCATGCTGTGAAAAATGTAGCTGAGATAAAATGAGGTGACTAAAGAAAGATAGGAAAAACATTAAAGGATCATAGCAATACAAAATGAAAAAAACACGAAAGGCAAAACCTTATTTTAAATAAAAAGTGCCTACATTAAAGGGATGGAAAAAATAGTGTCTCACTAAAATAGGGAGTTGGAACTTGGCTCCAAAAGATCCTAAGCAAGAGGAAAGCTGATAAACCCATGGACTGGTAATCAAGCAGTCACTGTAACTATGATAGGGCAACTTCTGTGAAATGCTGAGTGGAAATCACCAGGAAAAGGTCTGAGTGAATGGTGAGAAAAAGCACAGGTGATGGCGCTACAAGAGCTACTCTTACAAAAAGTGTCAGAATTGAGTAATAAATACTACCATAGTCTAAAGAGTTTACCAAGTAAGAGAAATCAGGGAATGATTTTTGTTTCTTTTTAAATATAAGATGACCTTGTTTGTTCTAAACATAAAGTAAAAAATATAAGAATAGAAAAATTTAAAGAGTAAAATAACTGATGAGAAAAAGACCTTCAAAGAGACAAGAAAACAGGATAGGAACTTTATTTCCCAGGTTAGATTAGAAAGTGTATGGGTGCAATCAATCTTTTCCAATTTTCTTTAAAAGACAGCTTTTGGTGTGCTCTGGTGGAGGAGCAGTTTGGTCAGTCACCTTAGGCCTGCACAGTAGACATAAGTCCCAATGACCAAGGTAAGCATCCTAGAGCAGGAAGGGTGGTGGGGCGGTCTACCAAAATGAACAATAAGTAAATAAATAAAATGTTTCTTCCTCCTCTCTCTTCCTGCCTACCTCTGCTTGCCTTCATTTCTGCCTGCATGATCAATCAATCAATAAGACAGCTTTTGCCTACCTTTTTAAAACATAAATACTGCTGTTTTCACAAAAAAAACTTAAAAGTGCAGCAATTTTTCTTTCACTTACAGAAAGAATGACAGAGAACAGTTACTATGGCTGCAGAAAACAAAACACACTATTTATGTACTTAGTTCCAATCCTAGTCTATAAAACTTCAGGCACAGAAAATGTCTTAAATTTTCTTCTTTTTTTTTTAAATAACTTTATTTAGTTGTTCACAGTGGTTGATTTCCCCAGAACCCAGTATGTGGCCTGTTCCTTCAAAGGTAACTGACCCAACCACTGCTCCACTAGGGCGTGACCTAAATTTTCTGCAAATGTCCCAAGAGCAAAGGTTTACTAGTTTAATATTTCTATATTTCTAAGGAATGACCATGAAGGAACACAGGGCAAAAATATATAGAAGCTGACGAGCTTTAAAAATATAAAAAGTCTATTATAATTTAAAATGTATATATTTCTTCCAGGAAGACAAAAGAACAAAATTTTAATATGAAAATATGGCACTACTTAGAAAGAAAAAGTGACAACATGGGTACTGAAAATGCCACAGGACTTAAAAACTCGACAGAAGGAGTCACAGTGCAGAACTATCACTATAACTCAAAACTATTATTTATCTCAAAAGATTATTAAAAGAAACAGGTGAGGAAGCATAAGTAACAAATATTACACCATAGCATACCATTGTATACAGTCTCAATTAAGGATACTTGTTTGGCTTTGTAGGATTAATAT
>RJWH01001626.1:102012-175325 GCA_004363575.1 Solenodon paradoxus
AGCATACATTGATTTAGTGTGTTTGTAGCACAACTTGACAAAACTTATGAAAAAAATTTCAAAGGAAAGCTGCAGGCAGGAATGAAGGCCAGTGAGCTAGCAGGCAAGAAGAGTGGGAGAGAGGAAGAAGCATTTTATTTTTATCTTTATTTATACTTGTTAACACTGGTTGTTTCCCACAGGACTAAGGATTCTACCCAGAGCTATGTGTCCTGCTCTCCTCCAGAGGAGACTGACTTAGCTGCTACTCCACCAGGGCATGCCATAATCTATGAAATTTTAAAATACATGTATCTTTGAACCAGTAATTTTACTTTTTACCTACAAAGAAAAACATCGTTATCTGCTACATTATCTATAATATTGAAAACATACAATCTGTGTACCAACAGAATCGTTAAATAAGTAATGATACAGTGATTTAAAAATATATTAGAAAACCATCAAGAGAAAAGGAAAGAACATGATACATAGCCAACTTTAAGAAAGCAACACTCAGGGCACGTACTTGTGGCTCAGGTGGCGAAGACAGACGGGTACAGACCACGTAAAGCCCAAGAACCCAAGCCCAAGGGAAGGGGGAAATAACAAAATAAACAACTAAATAAGTAAAAATGCTTCTTCCTGCTATTCTTTCCTTCCTTTCCTCCTCTCTTAAAGAAACAACACTCATAAAAAAGTATCTTGAATACGATTCCATTCCATTCCATATGTAAAGAAGCCACACAAGCATGTGCAATGGAAAGATGTACAAAAGGTCTAACAGTAGTTACCCCAAAGAACGGACTGAAGCATTTATGAGAGCAAGGGAAAGCCCTTAATTTTTTTCTATGCACTTACTTCCAAATTGTCTCAAACACTTAATTCACAATTTTTAAATAAAAAATACTTCATCTAAGAACTGAAGTTGAGTCTTGGGCACTGCATTATCTTTAATATCTGAACACAAAGATACTCAATTAAAGATACTAAATAATTAAAGTCAGTTCCATTTCCAGTTAACAGATATTTCTAAAAATGTGTCTGACGTTCGGCGCTATCACTTTCCCACAATTTTACCATCTAATAAATTAGGAAACATAATTAGACTAATAACCAAAAATTAAAATTAATTTTTCATTTAAAATATTTTCATTTTTTAACACAGAAATCAGCCACTAGTCATGAATCTCTGCTACCAGTTTATCTCATTTATGCACATCTTTTTTTATTTTAAATCCCACAAGGGAGATCTATACCCACTGTCTCTTCCGATCTTTGCCAAACTATTCCCGCCCCCGCTTTTTTTTTTCATGGAAAGGTGCAGGGAGGAATGAAGACAAGTAGGCAGGTAAGAAGACAGAAGCAGAAGAAGTACTTTATTTTTATTTAGTTGTTCACATTGGTTGCTTCCCTTGGCCCCAGTCTTGAACTCAGAACCTTGGTACGTATGTGGGACTGTTCCCAGGGTGTACTACCCTGCTAGGTCACCAGGGCACGCCCCTCTGCACATTTTTTAACAAAGCATCTCCTGCTATTTCTACACAATTGTTCAAATTTCTTATAAAAAGAACTATAGTATATCTCTGACTGGGGTCCCCATTTTTTAAACCGATTTCCTTAACTTGCACAATCAAGTACACAGTTACAACACTCACCCTAAGTGTGAGCACTGGAGGATGCTCTAGATAGATAGATACTTATAAAGGAAATAAACTTTTGTATCAACTTCAAGGCTTATCCTTTCACAAAGTGCACCACTCAACTCACAAAGCATTCACAAGAGTCCACATAGGTGGCCTACAAGAGCATCAAGTCTTGCTTACTCAAGTAACTTTCAGTCAAATATGAGTTCTAAAAGCAATGAAAAAGAGAGAAAGTAATATCTGAAGAAATGAAGATAAATATACTATAATTTTTTAAAAAGAAGAAATATTGCAGATTAAAAGATCCAAGATAACTAGAGTGAAGGAAAAATTCCTATCTAAAACACCAAAATTTATGAAAACCAAAAAATTCTATAAGCTTCAAAAAAGACTAATACCTACAAAGGAGGAAGAATCACATCAATATCTAACTTCAAAAATAATCCTGGAATGGTGCAACCTGATGGAATAGCTGTTAAGACCACTTCCTCTCATCCAGAACAGTCCACATATATCCCAAGGACCCAGGTTTGTGTCCCGGTGTCAGGGGAAACAACCAAGTCCAACAACAAAATAAAAATAAATAAAACGCTTCTTCCTGCCTGACTGCCAGTCTTCATTACTGCCTACACCTTTCCTTAGAAGAAAAAAACCAGCATGCCCTGGTGGCTTAGCGATTAAGTCCACTGGGTGTATTTCTCATACATCCCAAGGGCCGAGTTTGAGACCCAGGGCCTGGGAGGATCAGGATGAACAACTCTGCCTGCCTGCCTGCTCGCCTTCATTCCTGACAGCGCCTTTCCTTACATTAAAAAAAAAAAAAACCCCTGATGTAAGATGACAATAAAGTTATATCCCTAGCATATTGAACCTAAAACATTTATATCCAGCCAATTTTTCATTTAAATTAAAAAGCATAATGAATATACGCTCAAGCATTTGATACCTCAGAATATCTGTCACATACATTTGAAACATTTTTAGAGGATGTATTCATAAAGAGAAATAAATACAGAATGATAACACAAGAAATAAATCAACTTAGTACCTCAGTGAAATTTATTTCTACTGAAAAAACGTCAAAGAAAAGAAAAATACTTATATCCATAAAAAAATTAGAACTAAATTCAAGATAATCTAAGGCTCCACTCTGTGGCTCAGGCAGCTATGTAAGTCCAAACACTCAGGTTGGGACTAGAGAAAGGAAAAAAAAAAGAAAAGATAACATAGAGAGGGGAAGGAAAGGGGGTAGAAGAGCAGGCTAAAATGTATATGGTTTGGGGATGCGCCACTGTGGCTCAGGTGACTGCGACACTGGGGTGCAGACCACACATGTTAGAGCCCAAGGATAAGGGTGAAATACCAAAACTAAATAATTAGAGATGCTTCTTCCTTCTCTCTCTTCCTTCCTCTCCCTCTCTCTTTTAAGGAAAGGTATAGCCAGGAATGAAGGTGAAGCCAGGAGACAGGAAAAGAGAGGAAGAAACATTTTTATTTATTTTTACTAAGCTATTACTCTTAATTGTTTTCCTTCGTCCCTAGACACAATCCAGGTCCTTAAATGTGAACTGTACCATTGGGAGGCAGTGGACCTAACCACTACTCCACCAGGACTGCTTCTTCCCTCCTCTCCTTAAAAATTTAAAAAGAAATTATTAAACATACAGTTTGAAGAAAAATTTAAAAGAAAGATACAGACAGAAATAATGGTGAACAGGCAGGCAGGGAGGAAAAAAGAAGTAAAAACACAGATTTATTTTCAGTTGTTCATCTTGGCTGCCCCATTACCCACCATGTCAAGAACCGGGGTCCTTCAGATGTATGTGAACTATGCTGACCAGAAGCTACAGACTTAATTGTGAAATCACCATGGGCCCACCTGAAGAAATATGTATTTTTAAATAAATGTATAATAAGCTAATAAACAAGTTTAGGTCTTAGCAAAATTTAAAAAAAAAAACTTAAGTATAAAATCAACAGAAGATGCATAAATTGGTGTGCCCTACTGGAATAGCAGTTAAGTCCACTGCCTCCCAATGGGGGCTATGATCCACATACATCTCAAGGTCCCAGGTTTGCCTCATTTCAATTTCGTTTCTTTATAGGTTTTCTTTTTTCCAGTGATCTGTAAAACACTCGAAAGCAAATATATTGCAAAACTGATCTCCACACAATATGCCTGCCTCTCTTCCTACACCCACTCCCTGAAATCAGGCAGTAAGCATTTACTGAAAATCATTGTCCTATACTTCATAATCCTATGGGCTTTTCACATCTCCAATGCCAATACAATTCCAGACACAATTGTAGAAAGGCTGGTCAAAAGCTCTCTATATACAGTATGTATTGTAACTTCCTGATTATACCACTGCTGCCTTCTTCACTTTTACATTTCTTGGTAGAAACTACTGATTGAATAGCATCAAAGAGTAGTGATAAATATGAGATAAGATATACAACTGGAGAAGACAGAAGTGGATTTAGATATTGCCACCACTGTTTACTACATATGTGACCTTCTACAAGTCATTTAATCTCTTCAGCTTCAAGGTGGTGTTACCAGCATGTTCCTGGTCAGGCTCAGTCTACATGCATCCCCAGGACCAAGTTCACATCCTGGGGCCAGGGCAAATGACCAAGATGAAAAATTAAAGTAATATAAGTACATGCTTCTTCCTCCTCTTTCTTCCTGCCTGTCTATTCACCTTCATTCCTGCACCTTTCCATTTTAAAAAAAAAAAAAGAGGAGGGTGTATCATCATCTTCCTTACATGGTTGTTGCAGGGATTCAATGAGACAGCATAAACACCTGACATGAGATACTAAATAAATCTTCATTTTTCCTCTCCTTATTAGGCTACCAGCAAAAAAGCAGAAGGGCAAAATGCAAAAAGTAAATATATCATAAAGACTGTCAAAATGAAAATAAGTTAAAATGAGGTATATTTTCCATTCATTCATTCAAAAACTATTTACTGAGTAGTATGTTGTCTGGCAGGCATTGTTGCAGGGATTTAGGACACAACTATGAACATGTGTCTTAAAGAATAAAGACTTCCACCAAAACATTCTGTAAGTAGAGAATTAGAAAGAACTTGAGGCCCGCCCAGGTGGAGCTGCAGTGTGGTTAACTGCCTTGGGAAGTTACAGTCCACATGCATCCCAAGGGCCCAGGTTTGCATCACAGGGCCATGGTGAATCAAGATGAACAACTAAATAAAACTGTTTTTTTTTAGTCCTCTCTCTTCCTGCCTGCCTGCCTCTGCTTGCCATCATTCCTGCCTGCACACTTTAAAAAACAAAAACAAAAACAAAAAACACACACACCTCAAGGCTTAGTAGTTAAAACCTCCAAGTACATCCCAAGAACCTGAGTTCAAAACCAGAACCTGGGACCAAAAACTAAATAAAATAAAGTGCTACTTCCTCCTCTCTTCCAGCCTGCCCGCTGCTCATCTTAGTTTCTGCCTGTACCTTTCCTTTAAAAAAAACCATCATACTGTGCTCGGTATCTATGTTATTCATTTGGCCCCCACCTCCAAATGAGTTATCTTGTTAATGTTTTATATGTAATTCATGCATATTTACATCCTGAAGGTAGGAACTGTCTTTTATTTCATTTCTATTATCATAGTCCAATCATCCTAATTTTCATAAAATCGACTAGTTCCTTGATATACTGTTCATTCACTTAACAGATATTAAGCATCTTCTGTATGTTGGAAATATAGCAGTTAGGAGAAAAATGAAATGCCACACCTACCCTATTGGAGCTTATACTTGTATTCTAATAGAAGAATCTAGGGGAGATGAATATATTTTAAACTTTCATTTACAGCACAACATAAGCATTAATGTATAGGCTCACTCTTCATCAAATATATAACCTATAACATACACACATCACTAAATTTCTAATCATCTTCTACCACTGTCCATTTGACCCCCATTACCATTTGTTCCCATCCCCCAACTCTCTTCCCCTCTAGTAACTTCAGCTCCATTGCCAGTCTCCAATGGTCAGATTTTGTTTTGTTTTGCTCTGTCTGCTTGTTTTGTTTCTTTATATTCCATGATGAGTGAGGTCATCTGATAGTTGTCTTTCTCCTTTTAACGTACTTCACTTAGTCTAATCTATGGGACAAAAAGTTTCACCAAAGGTGTATCTCCTACCTCCAGATGAAACTAACAAAAATCTAAATTTTTTAATCTAATACCAAAATATTTTTTAAATATTTACATTACTTACAGTTGAAAAGCATCTAAATTCAGAACCTGACTGCAGCATATACTACAAAACGTCTAAAAGGTAATACAAATTAGTCTAAACTTTTGTCTTTTTCAATGTAATATAACATAAATGTAAATGTCTTTGATGTAAGCCACATACAATACTTACACCTCTAAATATACCTGGCTTGCTTATATTTAAATAAGTTAACACATTTTACATATGACTCTTCCCCCTAACTTTGTACTTGCACTGAACTTTTTATCCAAAAATTCCAAATGCTTTTTACTCAGTAACTCTGAAGTGGGGAGACATAATAGAAATATAAAATATTCCTAGTTCAAATTCAAAAATCCAAATATCAAGAAATCAACTCCGTAATGCACAGAAATGAAACTTCACCATGTATATCTGAAAATAAATGCCAAACATTCAACTGAAAGTAATAGCACTTTTCTGAAGTGGGTCCTTTAAGAGACAGGATTCTCCATTCAAGTGCCAATACTAGTTGGGCTCCTTAGTTCTAACAAGTGGTAATCCTCCCACCTGTCCAGCTGGTTTTCAGATGTTATAGGTTTATCTCTAATTAGGTATTTAGAAGGCATGCAATCAAAGACCTCTTTAAGTATGGTAGAAAAGACTTCTTGCCAGGGAAAATGACTTAAGGAATTAATATTCATTTACTTCTTACAGAATCTAAGTTTCATCCAGGACCTAAAAATCTTCAAGTTAACTTATTTGGACTATAGAAATAGTCAGCAATAGGATTTTGTTTCCTTTGTAGAGAGGGGAAAAAGGGAGGGAGTAAGGAAGAGAATGTGAAAGGACTTTTTTTTTTTTTTTTTTTTTTTTTTTTGATTCCCCTACCTGAGTGGGGAAGCCCGGGTCCTTGGGCCTCAAAGAGTCCACACCTCGGTCAGTTCACCATCCTGAGCCACAAGGGCCTGTCAGAATTTTTCTTTTTAAGTTACATTTTAAGTTGGCTACCAGAGATAATTCTATAAACTCTACAACTACTTTGGTTCAAAATTATGACAAGAAACATTGTTTACACATTATTCAACATCATTTACACAGTGCTCTGTATGAATTACGATATAAGGAAAATTCTGCTCTACGCTGAGGAGCTGGTGTTTTGTCCTACTTATCTGAGAATTATATACATTACTGCATTTCCCTCTTAAGATTCTTTTCCATATTTTACCATCAAATTCATTCTCTCTGCTTGTTGCAAATGCCTCAGTGTTAAAAAAAAAAAAAAAAAAAAAAAAAAAAAAAAAAAAAAAAAAAAAAAAAAAAAAAAAAAAAAAAAAAAAAAAAAAAAAAAAAAAAAAAAAAAAAAAGTACCAGCTGATTAAAAGAACATATTGAAGAACCCAAAGATTTTTTTATGAAATTGAAATAAAGCAAATATTACCTGTAAAGTTACTCAAAATATTTATTCTGAACCTAACAGAGATGTGATTCAGAAAGAGTCAATGATCACCTTAAAAAACACAAAAGACAATGATGAGGCCTAAAATATGAGCAAACAGGCCTAACAGGTAGAAAGAGTTGAAATATTTTTCAAAGACTGCTTTCCAATTCTTTGAATACAGTTATTTGTTTGTAGAGAATGACTCTTAGGTAGAGCAAATAAATGCTAATGACTAATAGAAGAACTAAACTGAAAGAGGTCAAGTTCTAGACATGCTACACAAACTAAGTGCATAGCACAAGTAACTTGACCATTTAAAAAGTATGGGCACAGCAGCAAAGATTACATGGGTCACTCACCTCCGAAGGGCGCAGGCCACATAGCCCTAGGTTCAAGTCCCAGGTAGATGGAGAAGGGTGTGGGAGGGGGGACAACCAGTGTGAACAACTAAAATTTTTTTTTAAATATGCTTCTTCCTCCTCTTTTCCTGCCTGCCTGCATCTTTCCTTAAAAAAAAAAAAAAAAAAAAAAAAAAAAAAAAAAAAAAAAAAAAAAAAAAAAAAAAAAAAAAAGATGGGTACAAGAAAATCATTCCAAAACCTACAAGGATTATTGTATATTTATTTTCCCACCCTACACATACTGAGAAAAAGGCGAAACTATAAAAACAGTTGTTTGTGGTGCTACGGCCTTTTAGAGCAAAAGAAATGTCTCCAGACACAGTGGATGAACTAATTAGAGTCAGCCTGGAAGGAGGGAGGATATCGTCAGCATCAAGTATAAAGTGAAGAACAAAACACCTAAGTAGAAAATTACATATCTTATAGACTGCATTTCTTCCTACAAATAACTGTCTCCTAAAGAAACATCATGAAGAACCCCATTTTCCATCAAATAAGATTTTACAGACACTGGCAAATGTCTGACTCCACAGAGAGCGCCTTTAAGAATATTAGAAAGGGTGAACCCAGAAAAGAACTAAATTCTTGTAACATAAAACCAATTTGAGAAGAAGAGATTACTAGATTTAAGTCAATCCACTTCAAAAATAGAGCAAGGAAATAAACAACCTGCTTCATAATATATACATCATAAATTTTGCAAATTCAGATTAAAACATAAACTCTTCTAAAGGACCAATCACTAAATCAGATTAGCAAATCTCTTAAATTTTTGAGGAATCAATCCCACCATCTACGAGTCAGAATACAAAGTTTAAAACTTAACAAATATTTCAAAGTAAATCCTCATTACCTGTTACTTATGGTCTTTTAAAACATTTTAAAAGGAACCTTGAAACAAAGTTTCATTAGCATTCTTCTAGAAGGAGCTAATAGCTTTCATTCTTTAAAAGCTACCAATGTTCATTTCTACATTAGATTATTGATTCCTTGCCTTTTAACATCTCCATAACAGCTGCTTGACAAATTACCTCACCTTATTCCTCAGGGAGTAAGGCCAGAATGATATCCATGAATTCAAACATGGGACCACAAGCTGATGGGTGACAGATGAGCTAATTGCTTCAGATGAATTAGAAACTGCTCTAATAGACTAGGCATTCATAGCATTATACAAGTAAATGCTGACACTCTATTTTATTTGTACTTAAGTGTACAAGAACGGTTTATTCTTAAATTTCCTTTTATTTCAAAATGTTAGCTTCAGGAAATTAATAAACTATGTTTGAAATCATTTCTACTGAAAGTCTACTTCTCAAATTATTCTTAACAGTTTGCGCAACTTTCAGGTTTCACTTTCTTGCTTCAACCGGAGATTTGTAAGCCCCCAAATAGTGTATTAAATAAGACAATCTTAAAATACTTTCCAGATTTTAGCAAAATTAAAAACAAATCTATTTTTAAGTATACTAAATACATTTCAGAATAGTGAATAATACAGTAAAATGTTCTGTTTGCCTCACTTCATTCTGATTAGTGCTTGAAAAAATATGATACTGAGAATAAGCACACACAAGATGTAATCCTTAGACCCCCCTATAGACATAAAACACTGCTTTCCTCCCATAAGAATAAAAAAGTGATATGAATTTGAAGGAGCATTTTAAATGAATACAATTTCAAGTCAAATTACCTTTGGTAAGTTAGTCTCTTTTCCAGACAGAAGCAATACTCTTCCGAATTCAAAACAAAACTCATCATACAAACTCACGACTTCCTTTAAAATAATACATTTATGCCAGCTTGGAGTTTTACGCTAAAAGAATCTCAAGAGCTTTCCTTCATTTTCATCATCACTCGCTTTCTTCAAATACCACTTTCCATAGAATCCTAACAACGATGTGTTGATTCCCCTTTTATCAACTGCTGCCATAGCAAAAGTTGTATACATCCAAGAAACCGTACAATTTGGAGATTTCAGTGCCTACTATCCAAAACATTCCACATGTTCTTTGCGACAAGTGCCTTCGGTGACCCGAAAGCCACCAGCCCCTCCTGGAATCCTGGTTAGTGCGCCCGCAGATTCTCCAGCTACAGTAACGAGTCTGAGCTCTCCAGCCTGGTGAGGCGATCGCGTTGGTTTTGTTTTTAAAGTTACTGTCAGAGCAACTATAAACTTTTGTTTCAGCATCCCTGCCAGGCTGCCAACTGGAGCTCCCCGCTGGCTTCCCACTACTCGAACCACCCCAAACAGTCGGAGAGGAGCGGGAGCGAAGACACCGGCAGGAGCTGACACAGTTACAAGGGTTTGACACCGCAGAAAACTTTCGCTTCTCGACTCCAGCCCAGACACCCGGAGACTCCAGCCCTTCGCTCCGGCTCCCCGCGAAGTCCCCTCTCAGGCAGGACAAGGACACGGAAAGAAGACTGTCCAAATGTCCCCGGCAACACCCCCCTCGAAGCCCGCCCCTCCGGACTCCAGTGCGGTTCTTGACACAAAAGAGCCGGGCCCGCAAAGCGACCGCGGCCCCTCCAGGCCAGGTGCGCGCCCCAGCGCGCCGCGCACCCGGTCTCCCGCCGCCCCGGCGCTCTCCAGCCAGGCTTTCTGCCCCCAAGCCGGCCAGACAAAGCCCCGGCGGCCGAGCCGCCCCACGCCAGCCTCCGGACTCCGGCCTCCGCGCTCTTACCCGGGCCTCGTCCAGAGCGACGCCGGCGCCTCCGCTTCCCCCGGCCTTGGCGGCGGGGCAGCTGGCAGCGCGGGTCTTGGAGGAGCGGGTCCGAGAGGAGATGAAATGGCTGCTGCCTCCGGTTGCCCCGGGCTCTAATCCGGCCCCAGGCCCGGGCCCGGGCCCAGGCGACTTGGACCCGAGAAGGCGCAGAGAGCTCTTCCGGGTGTTCACCATGGTCGGGCCAGGAGGACCGGGTCCTGGCCGCGCCCGCCGCGCCCGGGAGGGCCGAGGGAGGCCGGCCCGCCGGCCGGGCAGTCAGGGCCAGTGGAGCCGGACCGGGAGGGACGAGCAGAGCTGGACTCTGCGGCGCGCGGACGAAGACAGGCGAGAGGAGGACAGAAGAAGGGCAGTCGGCGTGAGAAGGCGGGCCGCGGGAGGCGGGAGCGAGGCTCCAAGCCCACAGTCGGAGCCTCCGCCGGCTTCGCCCTCCTCAGCGGGAGCCGAGCGGAGCCGCCATTTCTGCCCCTTTCTCTCTCGCTCTGGCTCTCGAGCTCCGTGCGTCAGGGCTCCAGCGCCGCAGGGCCGCCGAGACCGCTTCCGGCCGTGGCCGCTGCGGGGCGCTGCAGGGCCGGGCAGCCCTTCCCTGGCCCGCTTCTCGCTGCTGTCCCCGCCCCTCCAACAGGCCCCGCCCACCGGCCTGGCGTCAGGGATCGGCGGCCAGGAAGGGACGCTCTGGGCTGCGTCAGCTCTATGGTTTCCAGGGCTGGCTGGCTGTCTAGGTTGGGAAAAAAGGAAAACAGAACCCGCGCTGCACGAACTCGCGCGCTGGAGTTAGCTCCGCAGCCCTCACACCCTGGCAGGACCGGGTACCCAGCCCCACCATCCCAGGTGGGGCGAGACACGACAAGCAAAGGCGGGAGATGCAGGGAGAATGGTGAAGACGAGGACAGGGCGACCTGAATTGGAATCCCAGATCTACACAAGGCAGAACCCCGAACTTGAGTTGTACTTTGCAGGGCTGTAAAAATGAAAATGACAACTATGATAAAACATATGTTCAGTATCTGGCACATGGTAAACTTAAGTGGGGGGGGATGTTGAAACTCTGCCTATTTAAACAAAGCAAGGGTCGTTTTCTATAACCTTGCCGGGTTGTAAGGCTGAGTCACAAAGAATGAGTTTTTCCTACTAAGAGCCCGATTTATCACTGCCGCAACCCGCCCGCACGAGATGAAGAACACAAAAAGCTGATCCCAAAGAAATAAAATTCGTAATTTAACTGTCACAGAAAAAAGAATAAGGTGTACAATATGAAAAGATGTGCTGTAAGTTAAGAATTATTTCAAAAATTCTCGGGACATTTGCAATCGAGAAGCTACTATTTATTGGGCAGAAGTTTTGCTGTTTGCTACACTAAGAAAAATTGAAGACTCGAGAAAAATCCTGTAATTATGACCATGAGGCGGTAGAGCATTCTAGACAGACAAACATCTAATCGTTCAACAAAGCTACAGACAGCACTGGGAGTGAAGATAGTTTTTCTGGTTGGGAAGCCCTGTACTTCCAAGCAGGAAGATTAATTCCTGCTGTACTACTTTGCATACCACACCCTCCCCGGTCCCTTCGCCCACACCCGCCCCTTATGGGTGCGGAGCCCTCATAAAACAGAGGTGGGTTTTCCTGAGTCAGCTATATGATCAATGAACAAAATAAGCATTTTCTGGACAGAGTATGGCATGCAAATTAACATATAAAATATTTGTGTGATTCCCTCCTTTGTTCTGTTTTGTTTCTCTGTTTTCGTAGTCCTAAATTGAGAAAGCCAGGTTATGATTTGGATTCCTATAACCTATACCATTTACTACCAACAAATGTTTACTCTAAATCCAACTGGTGTCAGGTACTCACTCTGCCACGCCAGAAAATTAAGTTTTGTTTTGTTTTGTTTTTTAACAATATAGTTCTAGCCCTCAAAAAACAAGAGGAAATGCAGGAAAGAAAGCCTCTGAAAGGTAATGATGTCTGAGATCCATCTTGAACCACAAAAGAGGGGTAAGGAAACATCGTGGAAAAAAGACAAGAAGCTTTAAAATATATATAAGTTGTTTGTTTCCCTTGTAGCAAACAGAAAGAACTTCTGCCCAGTAAGCAGTAGGTTCTCTATTGCAAGGGTATCGAGAATTTTTTTAATGAAAATAATTATCCTGTCATATGACCTGGAGAAAATAATTTAAAAGGCAATCAAAATAATTAGACAAGATTCTGAGGAATACTTAGACAGAAAATTATATCACAGCAAAAACCCAGACCAGGGAGCAAAGCTCTAAAATGCAATGCATTTGCTCAACCTCTGCAAACTTCGTCTTCTATTTTCTCTGTCTTCAGGACATAGAAAAGACAGAAGGCAAAGCCCAGAACCTGCTCCAGTAACAGAGTCTAACGGAATCAACCCTGCGAAATCTTGGTACATAAAGGATATGTATAACAGTAAATTAAAAATAAACCCACCAACTTTCCCATTCATCCCCAGGAAACTGCAAGGAGAAATGCCTTTCCCAATATCGATGAGAGAAGAAAAACATATTCCTTCAGAATTCAAAGCAACTCATCTATGGGTTTATAGTATACATTCACCAAAGTTGATAGGTATGAAGAACCTCAGGACAGTAACTTACATTAAATAGGTTTGAGTGAAAAGTAAATATAACCACAAAAGCAAGCATAAATTATCTCTGAAAGGATGCATTTTCAGCAGGAAGTACAAAAAAATTAAGTCTAATGAATATGACTCAGTAAAAAAAAATTGCGAAACATAAAAGTAAAAACCAACATGCAAAACAGCCAGCAATAAAAAATAGACAAAAGAATGAGACCCATAGATTTATATTTAGTTGTCCTAAAACTAAAGATCAGAAATTCTTAATAATGAACAAATGGCAAAGCAAGTTGTAAAAGAAGATAGAACGTATAAAAATGAAAAATACTTAGTTCTTGGACAGGATACCAAAGGCACCATCTATTAAAAAATAAATATACTGGGCTTAATAGAAATGTACAACCTTTGCTCTGTGAATGACCCAGTGAAGAGAATGAAAACCAAACAACAGATTGGAGTATGGAGGAATATTTATAAACTACATATCTAAAAAAGGAGTTGTCTAGAATTTTAAGAGAACTCTCATAACTTAACATTAAAAAATCAATTAGAAAATGAGCAATCCACTAGAAGAGATATTTTACCTAAAAGAATATGCAGATGGAAAATAAGTAGTGAAGATATTTAAATACCATGAATCAAAAGGAAAATGCAAATTAAAACCATGATGAGACATTTCCACAAATTTAATGGAATGAAAAGTAAAAATAATGCCAATGCCAAATGCTGCTGTAGAAGCAGAGATAAATTGCTAGCGAGATTGCAAAATGGCACCGCCGATCCCAACCTGAAACAGTTTAGCAATTTCTTAAAAAATCTAAACATCCCCTTAATGCTGTTATCAGGGTTACATTTTCTCATAATGGTGGCAACATCTTGAGCACAGTTTGATGAAGAAATAACCTGAAGTAACCAACAACTCATTATCATACTAAAATCCCCACCCAAGGCAGAGCTTATCCACCATTCTGTACATGTGATGTGTCTACAAGCATGTAGAAACATGACCGAGGAACTGAGGCTGTGCAGAAGAAGGTCCAGAGCGCTGAACCACTGCCCAGTGAGATTATGAAAGTTTCATTACCGTCCTGGCTACTGTAAATGAAAACTACAGCCATGCCTAAGATGGGCATGCCCTGGTGGCAGAGGCATTAAGTCTGTGGCCCTGGACCTAGGAGGGGTGGGGGTTGAGGGAAATAGCAATAACCAAAAGGAACTATTTAGGCACTCTAGAGCAGTGGTTGGGTCGATCGCCTCCAAAACATCAAGACACATACCCCTGGGTTCGAGTCCTGGGCCTGGGGTGGGAAGCAACCAGAGTAAAAAACTAAATAAAAATAAAATAAAGATGCTCTTCCTCCTCCCTCTTCCTGCCTACCTACCTACTCACCCTCATTCCTGCCTGCACCTTTCCTTTAAAAGAAAAAATTCTTTTTCACTCTTCCTCCTGCTTGCTTCCTTCTTAAAAATAAAAACAAAACAAAATGGTGGCAGGGGGCGGGTGGAGAGGCTTACGGGTGAATGGTTAAACAAACTGACGCCCATACATAATATGGACTACTACTCAACAACAACAAAAAAGGAATTAACTGGTAATACATGAAAAACTGTGTATGAATTTCAAAAGCATGCACGTAAATAGAAAGAAGGGAATGATGAGAGCATATATATTACAATGAAATAGATAGAGAAATTCAATCAGAAGATGGTTCCTGTATAAAAAGAAAGATGATCCAGACCAATCATGGGGGAGAAAACAAACCTGATTACAAATTTCAGGAAGGAAATTTGTTTTTGAATGGCGTTTAAGTATCAGCCAAGACCTAATGTGGGGGCGGGGGGAGCAGGGGTGTCAGCAAACCCTTTTCTTACTATAAAGGACCAGTTTGTAACTATTGCAAGCTTTGCAGGCCACATGTGCTTTGTCACATATTGTTCATTATTTCAGTTTGACTTTTTGTTCTTTTTTTTTTAATTCCTTTTCAATGTAAAAACCATTCTTTGATCATAAAATACCAAAAAGAGTTACAAACTAGATTTGGCTCCTGAGTGGCAGTTTACCAACCTCTACTATAAAGGGACAACTGTCTTAAGCCTGTAAGTTCCAAAGGACAGATGAAGTAGACAAAGTCCTTAAACTAAAACTAATTACTAAGGCGCACTCATTAAAGAAATAGCTAGGCATGTCCTGGTGGAGAAGCGATTGGGTCGATTGCCTCTGAGGAAGCAAAGGCCAAGTACTCCTGGGTTGGGGTGGGGTAGGGGAAGGGCAGTGTGAACCTCTAAATAAAAATAACACTCGTTTCCTCCTCTCTCTTCCTGCCTGCCTGCCTGCTCACCCTCATTCCTGCCTGCACCTTGCATTTTTTTTTTTTAAAGATAAACTTAGGGAACACAATACCAATTTTACAATATTCTTTCATAATATACAAGAGGAAACAGATCTCAACTCGTTTACAATAAGTCAGTATTAAAAAAGAAAATATGCATACACACAAACAAAACACAACTATTCTGTGTGTACATATATAGGTATTACATACGTATCTAGATATAGGTGTACAAATACACACATAAAAACGCATACATGCAATGGAAAAAGGACAGTCGTTTCAACAAATGCACAAATAATACTGTCGGTACAATCATTATTGAAAGCAGTATGAGAGATCCCTCAAAATGTTTAAAACAGAAATTCCAAACAATTCCATTCCTCCATCTCTGGATATTTATCTGGAAAAAAAGAAAAGCACTAACTCGAAAAGAGAAAATAGATACAGTGAACTTCATCAAAATGAAAAACATTTGTGAGTGGATACCCAGGACTCAATGAGGACATCAGTCACCATTGAAGGAAAAGAAACACTTAGATGTCAAACTAGGGGAATAACCAAGCTGGATATTGATGAAAGATGAAACACTAAAGACATAGCTGAGCATTTCAAAGAGGTTACTAAGGGGATCACAGCAAGCACATCACTGCAGAAAGAAGGCAGCATGGCTCGGGTTTCTGTGGTGCTGGCAGCTGGTGTGCTTTTCCACTCCTGTCTTTTTCAGCAGGGAACTAACCACCACTCGCTGTGCAACTAACCCCAAGGAGGGCCAGGTGTGGACAGCTAACTGCATTCCTGAGCTTGACCTTTGCCAGGCACCCGGGAATCTTTTCATATCCTGATTGAGAATTAACACCCCATGGAAGAGAACTGGTTTCAAAAACACAAAAATGTTTGTGTATTCAAAGGTCACTACCAACAGAGTAAAACAACGCCACATAAAACAGAAAAACAATTGCAGATTACATATCTGATAAGGGATTAATAACCAGAATACTGTTTTTGTTTTTGTTTTGTTTTGTTTTGTTTTTAAGGAAAGGTGCAGGCTGGAATGAAGGCAAGTTAGCAGGCAGAGAGGAGGAAGAAGCATCTTTATTGCATTTAGTTGTTCACTCTGGTTGTTTCTCCCTGGACCTGGGACTCAAACCCAGGGGCATGTGTCCTCCTCCTTCAGAAGGGATTGACCCCACCACTGCTCCACCAGGATGTGCCCCAAAATATTTTTTTTTTAAATTCCTGCAATGCAAAAAACAAAACAAACAAGCAAAAAACATCCAACTTTATTTAAAATGGGTAATTGATTAGACATTTCTCCAAAGCAGATATACAAATGTTCAATAAGCACATGAAAAGATGCTCAATATTTCTAGTCAATAAGGAATACAAATCAAAACCACAGTAAGATACCACTTTCCCCCATTAGAGTGGCTATATAAAAACACAATAAACAAACACAAAAGGAAAATAACAACTGTTATGCAGAAATTGGGCCCCTTGTGCATTGCTGGTAGCAATGAGAAAGAGTCCACTCATTCTGGAGGACAGTTTGAAGGTAACTCACCTATTAAATACAGAAAAAACATATGATCCAGCAATTCCATGTTTAGGTAAACATCCCAGAAGATTTGAACGCAGACACGTAATCACATACTATTCACTAATGTTCACAGCAACATTATTCGTAAAAGCCAACAGTAGAAACGGTTCAAATGGTCATCAACAGATGAACAAACAAGTCGTGGTGTACACATACAATGGAATATCATTTAGTACAAAAAAAGAATGAAATTCTGCTACAACTGGAGACACCTTGAAAACATTAAGTAGAGTGAGTAAGCCAGACACAATAACTAATGTGATTCCACTTTTAAGAGGCACCTACAATTGGACAACTTCTCAGAGGTAGAAAGTAGACTAGAGGCATAACCACAGTAGTTGGGCAGCTAAAGCACAGGCCGTGTAAAGTCCAAGGAGGCAGGTTCCTGATTTGGGGCAAGTAGAACAGAGTCGTGGGTGATGAAAAATCTTGAGAGTGGATAGTAGTGATAATGGTTGTACAAAATGGTGCATGTACTTTGCGTCACATGCTACTCAATCATACGTTTAAAGCAGCAAAACAGTAAACTAGTATTTGGAGTATCAGAGTAGTGTGCTATTGTAGAAGTCAACAAATATATCACCAGAACAGAACACAGATCCAGAACACAGTGCCCAGAAACCAACCTCAGCATTGATGGAAATTTATTATATAAGATAGCATTATAAATCTGTGAGAAAAGAAGGGACCTTGCAACCACAGAGCAGATACTATAGCAGATAAGTATATCAAGGTCTATGTGACCTTGCTTTCCTTAACAGATCAAGACTGAAAGGCATTAAAATAAATAATTTACTGAATATAGTTAAACAGGTTAAGTTGGGATGTTAAATGCAGATCTCCAATTAAAAGATCAATAGAAAGCCAATGAATAGTAGTTGCAAAAGAAAATTACAATAAATACACAATAGAATAAAAGAAAAAGATCACATGATCATCTCAATTGACACCTTTTTCTAGGTATTAGAAAACATTCAAAAAAACTTTTGTGCTAAAAACACTCAACAAACTAGGAACAGAAGGGATTTTCTTCAACTCTGCTAATGATAAAGGGTAAAAGACTGAAGACTTTTCACTAAGATTAGAAACAAGATAAGGAAGACAGTTTGTGCCATTTCAGGTCATCACTATAATGGAAATTCTAGCCAGAAGAGTCAGTCAAGGAAAAAAAAAGGTGGGGTGGGGGGTGGAGTGGGGGCATCCAAATAAGAAAGGTAGAAGCAAAACTACTTCTATTCACAGATATGATCTTATATGTAATAAATATACAGAATATATTCACTTATTTATTTTAAAAGAAGAAGGAAGTGAAAGGAGGAAGAAGTATTATTTTTAAAGCAGAAGGAAGAGAAGAATAGGAGAAAGAGGCAGTTAAGGGCACGTCCCAGAAAAAGTTTCTTTGCTTTTCTTAAAGGAAAGGTATAGGCAGGAATGAATAACAGTCAGGCAGGAAGAGAGAGGAGGAAGAAACATTTCATTTTCATTTTTATTTAGTTGTTCATACTGGTTGTTCCCCCCCAGGCCCAGGACTCAAAACCCAGGTGTCTGTAGCTTGCTGCATTGGAGTTGACTGACCTAACTACTCCTCCACCAGAGTGTGCCAGAAAAAGCATTTTTAGAAAGGAGGAACTTTTACTTGTTTATTTATTTTGATTGTTCCCCTAGGTCCTTGAGATTTACATAGTCCATTCAACAGCCTCTGAATTAGCCCCTGAGCCACCAGAATCTATTTAGTTTTAGTTTTAGTTTTTCAATATACTAGTTTATTTTTTTTTTATTTTACCGAAGGAACATTGGATCATAATAAACATTTAAAGTATATATCATCCTAAATCAACATCTATATACCTTCCAACAACAGTTTAATTTGATCTGTCAACATACAATGGACTGCTTTTACCAGAATTGCACCCCTACCCTTTTCCATAATCTGTTTTTAAAAACATAATTATTAAAGTTAATAAATGGGAGGCATGTCCTTATAGCTTAGCAGCTGGGACAGTGGCGTTCAGACCAGCTAAAGCCCAAGAACCTGAGACCTGGCAGCCAGGGTGAAGGACCTGAATAAATAAACGTGCTTCTCCCTCCTCTCCTTTCCTTCTTCTCTTAAAAACTTTTTTAAATGAATTCAGCAACTAGATTAAATACAAGATCAATACACAAAAATTAACAGTATCTCAATACACTAATGATGAAAAATCTAAAACTGTAATTAGGCAAGCAATTCCTCTCACAACAGCAGCAAAAAGAATAAAAGACTTAGAAATAAATTTGGCCAAGGAGGTACAAGACTTACACACTAAAAACTTTTACACTGTTAAAAGAAATTAAAGAAGACCTAAGTAGATGGAAAGGGTGGAAAACTTAATATTGTTAAGATGTCAATGCTCCTTAAATTGATCTACCAATTCCAGGCAATCCCTATCAACATCCCAATGGCTTTTAAAAAGAAAATAAAACAGAAATGGAAAAGCTGATTCTAATTACAAGGGACCCAAAACAATCTTAAAAAAGAAGAGCTAAATTGGCCGACTCACACTTCTGATTTCAAAACCTACTAGGTTACCCTGATCCAAGCACTGCAGTACTGGGCGCCCCCTGGTGGCCTAGCAGTCTAGTACACCTGGGAGCAGTCGCACATACATTCCCAAGGTCCTGGGATCTGGACCCGAGGCCAGGGTGCACAGAGTGAATAACTAAATAAGAATAAAGCGCATCCTACTCCCTCTTTTCCTGCCTGCCTACCCGCCTCCATTTCTGCGTTCACCTTTCCTTTAAAAACAAGACAAAACACTACAGTACTGGCATAAAGAAGGATCTATAGAAAAATGGAAAGAAACTGATAGGCTTATGGTCAATCGATTTTTTTTTTTTTTTTTAGATAAAAGGTACAGGTATGAAGGCAAGTAGAGAAGAGAGGGAAGGAAGAAAAATGTATTTCACTTATTTCATTTAGTTGTCTCCCTGCCCTAGGACTCGAACCTGAGTCTCATGGAGATATTTGGACTAGGTCTGGCAGCCTTATGGGCTAGGCCACCAGGGTGCACCAACTGATTTTTGACAAGAGAATAACCCTCTCTAGCAAAGAACATGCCCTTCTGACTCAAGCAGCTGAGACACTGGAGAGCCGACCATGTAAAGTCCAAGGACCAAGATTGGAGATGGCTGGCCTGGGTGAAAAAGCAAAAATAAAATAAACAAATTTCTTCCTCCTCTCCCTTCGTTTCTCTCTTTAAAAGAGAAAAACAAAACTAAAGGTGCCAGGATGGGAGGGGGTGGGGGGAAAACAGACCTCACCTAAGAATCAAAGAATAGCCTCTGGCCAAGGAAATCAAAGTAATTCCTTGCCACATATTCAACAGACAAGATTCTGGAACACCAGTGTAGAAGCAGAAGTCTCCAGAGAATACTTGGAACACCAAACAGAAAACGGTTCAAAAGACACCACAAAGTACCTTTAGCTGCGGGGGGATGGCAGGGGTCTGTAGGCATGTCCAATTTCATTTTGAATTCTGGCACTAAAAACTAAAAATTAAAAATAAATCCCCTTTAGGAAAATGAGACTTCATTTGAAAGGATTATTATAAGGAGGAAAGGACTCACAAAATTACAAAAGGGAGAACAACTACAATAAGAAGGCTCAATTGGAAAAATAAAAACAAAAATACCCACTCTAAATCCTGGATTTACGTAGAGATTTTACGGGAAGGGATTATTCCAAGTTGAAGGAAGGAACATTGCTATAGGGGCAGGTGTGAGGACGAGGGGACTCTTTAATTGTAGTGGAACTCTGATTCTGCAACTGTCTCCAAGGTCAAGTCCAAAATCACTGAGTTGTGGGAGTGGGATGAGTGCGTGGAGGGCTCAATGATCAGCAGTGGTCACACACACCTGAGAATGTTCTGTTGGGATGTCAGCCTATTTTCGGGAGTTTATGTTGGTTCTGGCAGAAGGCGGGTCAAAGCTTAGGGGTCCGGAAAAAGGAAGGAAGCTTAACTAGTTAAGTCAAGTTAGGCTATCTAGCATTTTGTCGATTGTTCAGTACAGTTAGTTCTGCTAATCATTTAAAGCAAAAGAAGGGGAATTTTGGCACACCCTGGTGGCTCAGACAGAAAAAGTCCCGGCCATGTAAAGCACAAGGCTGGGGTAACAAAAAACCAAAAACAAAAGGAAGGGTCTGGGTCTGACCTTTTCATATGTAAACAAGGAAGTATCCAGGAGTCACCTATAAAATACTTAGGGAAGCATAGTTCCCGTCTGTCAGCCTTTTCAGCGACACAAAGGGACGGGAGGAGTTCTTTAACCGTCGCTTTGCAGAGTCACCGGGCTGAAATAGAAAGTTCAACTTTGTTGACAGAAGATGAACGGATACGGAGGTAAGAAGACCCGACTTTTCAGCGGAGTCAAACCTAGCTCCCCGCATTTTGCGCGCGCTCTGGTAAGACAAACAGCAGCGGAAGCCACGGCAAGGTAGTGCACCCGGCCGCCATCAGAGCGGGCTGGAAGCGGAGGCCCCGCCCCGCCCCCGCGCGCACGCGCGCGGCCTGCGCCGAGGAACCCGGGCGCGCCCCCGGCGGGGCCGTGCTGACCCCTGCAGCCTGGCCGGGTGCCTCCGGCGTGGCCGCGGCGCTGACGCGGGTCCTGAACGCAGTGGGAACGAAGCCGGGAGGCGAGAGCGCGGCGCGGCAGCCTCCTGCGGCCTCGGACGGAGGTGAGCGCCCAGGGCCGCGCCGCGTTCGGCAGGGTGAGGGGCTGGGAGTTTCAGGCCGCCGGGCGTCCGAGGGTCAGGCCAGACGCCGCCTGCTCGTTGTCTCCGCGATCCCTGGATCTGAGGGCGGGGAGCCCGCGGCGGCGGCTCTGCAAGGGCGCGGTTGTGCGGCGGGCGGGACCCTGGCCAGCCCAGGTGAATGGCGCCTCCAGCCGCGCTGGCTTGGCGAGGGCCGAACCCCGGGAAAGCACCGCTCCTGCTTTCTCAGTCCCCGGGCGCTCAGAAACTTCGAGTTATGCGCTCTCAAAATGCTCTCTTCTCAAAGGCAAGCGCTGCAAAAGGACAGTGCAGATATGCCAAGCAGGGCTGTTTTAGGTAGACATTACCAGACTCTTATTTTGTAGATCTGCTGTTCGCTGTTTTATATTTAACTTCTCAAAGTTTTCGTGTGTTCATGTTTCTTTTCACTCGCGGTTTATTGCTTGTCAGTAAACCAGGAAGAACCTGGCTTCGCTTCCTGCACTGGGGTTGGGTGATCATGAACAACTAACTGAAGTAAATAAGTGTTTCTTCCTCTTCTCCCTTCCGAGAGGTACAGGCAAGAATGCCAGCGAGATAGCAGGCAACAAGAGGGAGGAGGAAGAAGCATTTTATTTCATCCCTTCAATTTAGTTGTTCACATTGGTTGCTCCCTGAACTTGAACCCAGGTCCTTAGGATGTATGTGGACTGCGCTCCCTCAGAGGCAGACGACTCAACTGCTACTCCACCAGGGCGCGCTCAAATGTTTGATTCTCATACTACCAGTTTGCGCGTAGAGGCTTGGAAAGCCTAATCTCATTCCATCTGAGTGAAAGGAACTCCACATAGAAATGTGATCTATTGGTTTATTTTCCCTTACGTTTAATGATAGGAATGGCTATATCCTTAAGGAGAAACTTTACATTCTTCATAAAGATACTGTACCCAACTGTATCATAGTCATGATCTTAAAAAAAAAAAATTAAAGCAGGAAGAGAGAGGACGAAGAGGCATGCTTATTTGTTTATTTTGCTTCCTTCCCAGCTCCCAGCCCCCAGCCCCCACCCTCCAGGTTGAGAAAGCCTGGGCTTTGCATGGTTCACACCCCAGTCTGATCTCAGGTTGCTGAAAACTAGAGTAAGCCCATAATTTCAAATGTTTCATTTAAAAAATTTTATACCTTTAGTATATGTTTTTAAAAATAAATTGATACGCACACCCTGATGACCTAGCAGATAAGGTCACGGGCCTTTTGTCCATATAAAAGGACCCAGGATCAAGACCCTAGAACAATCATGATAAGCAATTAAATTAAATAAATGTTTCTTTCTCCTCTCTTCCTGCCTGCCTGCCTACTCACCTTCATTCCTGTCTGCACCTTTCCTTTAGAAAAAATAAGTTGGTAATATATAGAATTTTTCTATTCAAATTCAAATGTATACATTAAAACATTGCCAATCCCAAAGCACCCTAGTTGTTCATCAGTTGATTCTGCAACTGCGGTGGCCTGGACCACATAAAACCCAAGGACCGGGGTTCCTGACTTGGACTTGGGCAGGGGCAGGAACAACCAAGATGAACATCTAAATACATGCTTCTTCTCTCTGCCTAACTATTTTGATAGGCCTTTCTCTGGCTGTGCTCACAGACGCTGTTTACTTTGTCTCCTGACTGATTTTTATCTCTGTAATTGTTGATAAGTTAATAAGTGGGACAATATTTGGGAAGGTGTTTGGTAAACTGATATACAATACAAATATAAGATGGTAGCAGTACTAACTGGAAGGAGACTGAATCAGAAATGAAGGAAATTGTCCATTTTGAGGCCAAATTTCATCATCATTCTATTCCATGTTTATAATCAGTAATTCAGTTTGTTATATCTTGTAAATGCACTGGTAATAAATTGACTCCTTTTGATGTTTCTGTCATTGCTCTAAACCAGTGCCTTGCACACGGTGATCACAAGTTAAATAATTTCATAAAGTTTTAAAGAACTTAGTGAAATCAAAAGTAACATGTCATAGCCATACCAAAATTTACAACTTTTAGATCAAACCTGAAAGCGTTCTTACCAATCTCTGTAACAGGTTAGGGCAGAGAGATGGGGAAAGAAAGGAGCATAACATTACAGTATTAGAATCTCTTCTTGTCTAAAAACAACTTTTTGAGGAAGTATTTCTATGATACAGATAGGCATTTGGGATTTAAAGAGGCTAAATGGCATGTACATGGTCATCCAGCTTGGAAGTGACATAGCCAATACTTTAGTACAGGTCAATTTGAATCTGTTCTTCATTCTATTTGGCTGTTATAAAACAAGGGAAAGAAATTAATGAGTAGCTTAAAACTATTAAATGTTTGAAAATATTAATAACTTGCTAGTGAACAATAGACAATTAATGGGAAATGCAATGAACTACTTTTAAGGATTTTCACTTGCTAGGTGCAGTGAAACAAATAAGAAATGTGTAAATCACAATAGCTGTTCTCACAGATCTTCAGTCTGGTAGAAAGCACTATAAGACATGAAAGAAACAGTAAACAGTATCAGACTTTTTTAGTAATGATGTTATATTAGATTGATTTCAGGTTGAAATTATATTTTTGAAATATGGGCTGACTCAGATATACTATTAAAATTACTTTTAAAAATTGATTGGGCGCGCCCTTGTAGCTGAGGCCGCTGGGGTGCAGACCATATAAAGCCTAAGAACCTGGGTTGAAGACCCCGGGATGGGGATAAATATATGTAACATTGCATACTAACATATAGGTTTAAGGTTGTACATCACTGCAAATCAGCATCTGCATATACTACAGTAAGTTTGCTACCAACAGGACAATGCTGTCCTTCCTATAATTGACCCACTTTATCTGATCCACCACTCCGTCTCCCCCTGGCAACCACCATTTATGTGTTAAGGACTAAAACCCTTTTCTTTTGTTGTTCACCCTTGTTAATTTGATTTTTTCCTCTGTATACCACATGAATAAAATCATGATACTTATCTCCCTTAGCATGACTTATTTCACTGAGCCTAGAAGCTGACTAGTATATTGTTGTGTTTATCACCACATCTTTGTCTACTCATTTGTTAATGGGCACATAGGTTGTTTCCATCTTCTGGCTGTTCTAAACTTGGAGTGCGTGTATCTCTTTGACTTTGTGGTTTTGTGTTTTTTGTGTCCTCAGTAATAGGATAAGACAATGTGGTTTAACTGTCAAATCTTAAGTACTTGAGGAAAGGATTATTGGGTTTCTTTTTATTTATTTATCTGTTTAGTATTTTGGTGCACCAACTTTGTTTTACAAATTAAACTCATGTTATTTACTTATTTTGCTGTTCTCTTTCCCACATTTGTCAGCGGGAGACCCTGCAGGTGGCTTCAGTGTCTTTTTGATGTGTTTTCATTCTTTGAGCATCTTACTTTTTGGACCAAGAAGATGCTCCAGGCTCATTTGTTCTTTCTCTAAGGAGCTTTTCTCTAAAGAGCTATGGTTCTTTTTTTCCTTAGAAAATAGAAATTTAAGATTTGTAATTGTTACAAACTTGAACTACTGAACCGTGTCCACAGAATGTTTTGACTTGCATTAACACTTATGTCACATGCAAATGAAATGGAAAAAACTGCCCATATCTGATTTCTGTCCCGTTTTTCTACTTGCAATCATGTATTTAGGTACAATGTGACTCCAGTGGTGGTGAAGGTGGAGCCAGGATTGCAGATTTTTAACTTTTTTGTTTTCGTTTTTAAGAATGATATGTTTCCCATCGTTGTGAATTTTGCGCACATTCTCCACATAAACAGTGTGCTGGCTGGTTGTCTTTTGGCAAAGTTGTTACACGTTTGACATACGTACATAGCACACTGATGGGGCCCTTAAAAGATCCGAGCCTCACTTGTTCCTACAAGGTACCAATACAGCTGCTTTGTATTCTCCATGAGACACTTCCTTATTTAGTTTCTTTTCTGGACCAAAAAGTTTGTGGGCCAAACTGGAGAGATTGTGGACTTCTTGCTGGTTTGCTGGGGCGGCCTGGGGCGTGTTGGCACAGGGGCAGCTTAGAATATTTTAAATATTGATTTGTTTACTTATTTATTACAGTATTTTTGTTATATATGCAAAACAGCATTGCGTAAAGTTTGGGAAAGAGAAAACAATCCATAATTTTATTACCTCCAACAATATTTTCGTTTTGCTTCTTTCTCCATTTTATCATAGGCATTCCATTGCATTCCTGTGGGTGAATGAGTTTTATTTCCTGCATTTTTCACTTATGAGAAATCTTTTTCCATTTAACTAAATAAATTTGCTTGATAGTTTTTTTCCAACTTTTTTTTAATTGAGGTAGTAACTTTGTTTTACAAACTAAAATACACTCAAGGTGTAGGTTCCCCGAATGTGAGTTTCCTGGTTCCTCAGATGAATGTCAGCGCACTGCACTCTGCCCTCCACCAAATCACCAAGTGTTCTTTGGTGGCTCCACCCCGACCCCACCTGTCCCATTCCCTGTTGGTAACCTCAGTTCTGTTGCTGGTGTCCTAGGTTTGCTTTCATCTGTTCCTTTGTTTGTTCATACACCACCTATGAGTGAGATCATGCTTGATAATTATTTTTAAGGGACACGTATTATTCCATAAGTACCTATACCTTGACTGTTGGGCATTTTGTTTACTTTTAGTATTTTATAACAAATAGCCTCTGTGGTGGACAAATTTTGCATCTACAACTTATTTGATGTTTCTTTTAAATTCCTGAAAATGGAAAATCAAGAGTCAAAAGACAGGAACGTTTATAGTCAGTTTGCTTTCCAAATGAATTATAAGAATACGTTTATATTGATTTGATAGTTTATAACATTAAAACTGAATGAAATGTTTCATTTAGTTTTTTTTCCCAAAGGGTACATTATAATATTTTAAAGAAATGTTTCTTGTCAGAGGGTGTCAGCCTCCAATGTATTTCTGTATTGTTTTGCTTTGTAGACGAAAAGGATAGTTTGGTCACTTGTTCATAAGATCCTACTCCTGACGTTGCATACGTGAGACTGACTTTAAAATATTAAATTGAGCTTTTGTTTAAATTGAGCTTTTACTTTTACAGAAAGAAGAAAGAGAATGAAAGAAGTAGATAATCTTGAAAATCTAAAAGAAGGGTGGTAAGTTAATTCAGGCTGAGACTTTGTTATTTCTGCTTTTGTTATTTTTATTTTTAATGTCTCATTAAGTTTTCATTATGATTACCTCAGCTGCCTGATTATAATGTATTTTGAATTTTTTTTTACAATAGCTTCACTGAATTTATGTTAGTGACATGGGAAATCTTTTTGCTATTAATAAAAAGTGGTGTTCAATTTCTCTCTGTTCTCACCATTACTTATTATTTTAGAGAGACATTTAAATTACTTACCTTGTTAACCACTAGTGTTGTACTCTCTGGAGTCACAGTATTGAGGCTTTGGAGTCAAATAAACCTAGATTTGAATCCCTGCTCTGTCTTTTATCTCTCTGGGCTTTGGATAACTTAGATTGTTTGAGCTCTAATAGCTCATCTATGAAAGGAGGATGCACCTGTGTCTCTAAAGGTTTTGTGAGAATTAGATAGCAGATGTAAGACCCTTAGCATAATTTTAGCAAATAGTAGGCATTCTGTAAATGATAAATGCAAAGTCTGCGGTTCTTACCAATACAGAATACTTTATTATCATTTATCTGCGGTGGAATATTTACTTTTGTGCTATACTCGTTGTTTTAAATGATTGAGGAGATAAATTTCATTCCTAGTCCTAAAGAGATAGACATGCATGTACTTCCTAATACATGGCAAATACCCAATATTATTTATTATTTCACAAGAATACTTTATGTAAGTATTTGATACTTGCTATAGAGTTGTGATATTGTGTTAGGCTTCTAAAACCACTGCCAGATTTGATGATTTCCTGAGAAGGTTCGCAGGATTTAGCATAGATATGAATGCCTATGATTTACCATAAAAGGATACAAGCAAAATCAGTAAAGGGAAAAAAGCTCATGGGGCAAAGGAACAAGCTTCCAAGAATCCTCACCCCATATAATTTCCTAGGACAGGATGCACTTCATTCCCCCAGTAACAAAGTTACGATGGCATCTATGAAATGTTGTCGATCCAGGGAGCTTCATTGGAAATGAGCCTAGGGTTTTTATTGGGACTTGGATACATGAAAATTCCAGACTCTAATCAGAAGTAAGCAGGCCTTTCACATGTAGCATCAGACCTGCAATGTTAACTCTTTTCTAAATAGTAATAAGTTGGCTGATTTCAAACAATAAAATTAATTAGGACATTTCATTGAACAATTTTTATTGAGATATAGTTCACATACCACAATTAATCCTTTTAAAGTATAAAATTCATTGTTTTTTAAGTACAGTGACAGAATTGTGTGACCACCACCAGTCAATTTTATAACACTTACATGATCCCCAAAAAGAAACCACACACCCATTAGCACAGACCCCATTCTCCTGTTCCTTGCCCCTAACCACCACTCATCTACTTTCTGCTTCTAGATTTGCCTGTTCTGGACATTTCATGTAAATGGAATCACAATCTGTGTTCTTTTGTGACTGGCTTCTTTTAGTGTTTTTTTAAGAGGAAAAGAAGGGAGAGAAGGAAAAGACCTTTATTTTGTTTTTTCACCCTGGACCCACAGGGACCCAGCATCCACACACCAGCATCTCAGCCACCTGAGTCACAAGGGTGTGCCCTCATAATGTGGTCTTGTCTGGGTTCACCTGCATTGTAGAATGTATCAGTATTTTGAATTTAATGAAATAATTATAAGGTGTCTACATAGAAATAGCAGTAATGGCATTTATAGTTTTCTTTGTAGCAACACTAGATTTTGTTAGAAAGTGATTCAGTAAAAAGTGAAAAAAGACATTTCCAAAGTATACCAGTTGTTCAAAGACTCACTGGCGATCTGTATTTATCATATGTCATATGCTATCCAAGCATACACGGATACAGCTCTTTGCCTGTTTGGACAAGGTTAGTTAATAACCTTACTTTTGTGGAACTCAGTAGCGAATGAGAAGGTGAACAAAAAGCTATTCTGTAACCAGAATGGATGTTTCAAAGTCCCTTTCCTGGAGTTATGTATTAGAGTTGCTGCTGGCATTTCAAAATTACTTAGTCAAAACAAATGTGGTCATTTGTTTTCTAAACTAGGAGTAGAATTACTGATATTTGCATCATAACTTGATAGTGGCAGGTAAGGAGGAGTATGGCTGAGTAGAAGGCAAAGCTGAAATTAAAAAGTTCTGAATGTATTTCGTATTAAAACCAGTTCTCATTACCTCAGTATGCCAGAGGATTTTACTATATTGTAACTTAACCATGAAATAAAAAGGAGTTTCTTGAATTATAAAGAAATTTTAACTATGATTTATTATTAACTCTTCTGTCTCTCCAGGAATACATTTCATGCTCTATTTAAAAAATTTAAATTATTGAAACTATTTTTAAGAGCAGCTTTAGGTTTATAGAAAAATTGAGCAGAAAATAATTTCCATCCTCTACCCTCTACCTGTTCCTCTCCCTCTCCTTCTCCCCGCTCCCTCTCTCTCACACACAGTTTACCTTATTAGCGTCTTGTGTTGGTATAGTATATTATAAGAACAAGGAATTTTTGGTGGTCGTCGTGGTGATGGTTCTTTGGAATTTTCTATATAGAAAGTCATACCATCTGTGAACAGAAATCTTTTCTTTCTCATCTATATATTTATTATTTCCTTTTCTTGTCTTACTGGTTTAGCTAGAATTTATGTTATGACATTGAAGAAGAGCGGTGATAAAAATATCTTTGTCCTTTTCCTAATTTAGGAGGAAGGCATCTGGTTTCTCACCATTAAATATGGTATTAGCCATAGTGGGTTTTGTGTAGAGTTCTGTATCAAATTGAGAGAATTTCACTTTATTCTGCTTTGCTGAGAGTTATTACTATGAATGGGTGCTGGATATTGTCAAATGCTTTTCTGCATCAATTAGTAATATATTCCTGATACAGAATCACTTTTAAGTCTGCTTTCTGTTCAGAGTCACTTTTGAGTTCTTTACAAAGAGCACATTTTTTCTCTGACTAGTGGTTTTCAACTTGATGAGATTTTGACTCCCTGAAGACATCTGGTAATGTCTGGAGATGTGTTTTAGTTACTACAAGTGTAAATGTGTTTGTGTGTCTGTGTGTATGTTAGTGCTCTGACCCAAGGGGATTAATGGCTTCCCAAGGCCACGTTTCTAGTATTTCACTTTGAAAAGGTCTTAACTGCGGATGTGGAGGTAGCATCTCAGTCTAAAATCCCTTCATTGCAGAAAACTATATTAATAATAGTTAACAATGCTTTTTATCCCCACCCCCACCCCATGTAGGGTTTGTGAAGCAGGATCTGAGAACCAACCTCTTGGTGATAAGCAACAAGGAAATTATGAATATTTTGTTGACAGTCTTTTTGAGGAAGCTCTGAAGGTTGGTGCCAAATGCTTGTCTCCCACTGAACAGAAAAAACAGGTAAATGTCTTCTTTCTCTTTCAGTGTTTCTTGGAATGTGGCCCTTCTAGATAGCCTGTGAGGTGGAAACTAGTTTAGTAATAGTAAGATATTATGGATCTTTTTATAAAGGAAAAGGTGCAGGCAAGAATAGGAGGAGGAAGAAGAGGGATGGGAGGAAACAACCAAGATTAACAGCTAAATAAAATAAATAGATAATCCTTTTTCTCCCTGCCTGTCTGCCTGATTGCCTTTATTACTGCCAGCACCTTTCCTTAAAAAAAAAAAAAAATATATATATATATATATATATATATATATATATATATATCAGAGTTAAAGATCTGAAAATGTAAAATCTAATTGTTTTAAAAGACTTCCTGAAAAATTGTAGACCTGGTCTACTTACTGGAGGTAACTTAGATGTTTCTTCTGCCATAGAGTCTGTTTCTACTATAGTAATAATAACAGTTCTTTATTTTTCAGTTTTTCATGTTATAACTTTATTATACAAAAATGGAGTATAACAAAGTACATACCGATAGAAGTTTTAAAGGTCTTGTTTGACATGATTCATTTTGTTTCTTACTGATTTTCAGGTGGATGTAAATATAAAATTATGGAAAAATGGATTCACAGTCAATGATGATTTCAGAAGTTACTCTGATGGTGCTAGTCAGCAGTTCCTGAACTCCATCAAAAAAGGGTGCGCAATCTTTGTCAAAAATAGTTTAGGCATGTTTCGTTTGGAAGAATCCTCTTATTTCATTATCCAGAACTACCTGCTATTAATATTTTTTTGAATTTCCTGCCGACATTTTCTGTGCATAGATTCATATATAATAGATGTATGTTTATTTTTAAATGCAGTTTTGAGTTGTTCTTGCAATATTTGAGTATGCTTGAATATTTTATCACAATGATGACCTAGAGCATATGTCACTTATCAGTGGGGATACATTAGAGTTATGGTGTGAGAAATTCATCACTGAAGTTGTTAGGCCATACATGACTGTAAACACTTAGTTGTTCTTGGTAAATTTTTTTAATTTACCTTGATAAAAAATGTTGCCAGCCTTATATTTAAATATTTTAAGAGCTTTATTGAGCTATAATTAACCTACCAGAAAAGTCAACCCTTTGAAGTGTATGACTCACTACTGGTATATCCAGAGCTGTGCAGCCACCAGCACTGTTCATTCCAGAACAATTTCAACACCCCCTGCCCCACCAAAAAAGAAACTCTACTACTAGTATTCACTCTCCAGTCTCCCTTCCCACATCCCTCCATGACCACTAATCTACTTTCTATCTCTATGGATTTGCCTCAGGTTCATCCGTATTGTAGTTTTTATCAGTCCTTTATTCCTTTTTATTGCCAAATAGCATTGTGTTGTATGAATATACCACGTTTCGTCTGTTATGCATTGATCATTGGCTAGATGTTGACTCATTTCCACATTTTGACTATGATGAGTAATACAGCTGTGAACATCATGTATGACTTTTTGAGTGGATATGTTCTTAGTTCTCAGAGGTAAAAGAGCAAAATTGTTATTGACTCTTTAACTTCATAAAGAACTGGCAAACTATGCCAGAGTTACTACCATTTTGCATTCCCATTAACTGTATATTCCAACTTTTCCATGTCCTCACCCACATTTGTTAGTGTTTTTTGAATATAGTCATCCTAGTGGATGTGAAGGTTTTTTTTATTTTCTTTTTGTTTTTTAAAGAGGAAAGAAGGCAGAGGAGCAGGCAGTTGGAAAGTTGGTTTCCAAACCTCCCAGCCACTGATTCTGAGGCCTGTATTTCCCTGATGACCAGTGACCAGTTGAGATCTTTCCATATAATTACTGGTCATATGTATGTCTTTGGAGAAATATCTATTCAAAACCTTTGTCTGTTCTTTACTTATTTGAAAAATTGGGTATTTATAATTTTTGTATAAGATCCGATATCTATTTTTTCTTTTGTCACTTCTGCTTTGGGTGTGTAAGAAACTCCCTAACCCAAGGCATGAAGATTTATTCTTCTAATTGTATTTAAATTTTGACTAATAACTGTTAACTCTTTAGGATAGATTTTTAGAAATAAAATCAGTGAATAAAAGGCCAGAATGTCTGGCTATTGATGATCATTCATTTTTCTACTTTCCAGAAAGATTCATCTTAGATTCTATCCCCCAGCATTCTCTCCTTAAAGAATGTTTTGGGTATGACATCAATTTATGGTACAAACTACTTCAGTCAGTCTTATTTTAGAAGGTTGGTAGAATACTATATCTAACCAATTTCTTGAGTTTCAGTTAACTTTAAGGAAAATGTGTACATGCACACCTTTGTCTTTTTTGTGTGTATCTCCAGTTTATACAGAAACATCTATGTATGTGTGCATATAAACAGTCTTTGTTCCTATTATATATGTACTCTAAGGGTATTTTCCTATGTAACTTCAATATAGCCACTTAAATAAGGAAACTATCATATTACTACCTTTCAATATTTAGACTATTCAGCAAGTTATTTGTCTTAATAGTATTCTTTATAGCAAAGTATTGCATTTAGCATCATATTTTGTAATTTTATGTCCTGTCTACTTCAGAAAAGAATAGTTCTTTAGTTTTCTTGATTCTTTTGCAGATTACAGGCCCAAATTTTATGAAATGTCTCTCAATTCAGATTTATCTGATTTTTGCCCTCATGGTTGGATTAGGATTATGCATTGTTGGTAGGAGTATCATAGCAGTAATATACCTTGACTTGAAGAGTAATTTGTCCATTTTTGTAGTGTTATGCATGAAAGCATGAATCCCTAAACCCTGTGATTTCATTTTATGTTTTTTGAACCATCTATAAATGTTTTCAATTTTCATGTCTACTCACTTATTTCCTTGGGATATTTATAGATGTTACCTATAGTTATAGTTGGCATGAATTTCAATGCAATATAAGAAACATGGATAAATTGATTGCATAATTGTATAGTCAAAAGACAAATGCCAAACTGGTCTATGTCATATAAATGGAATATATACACAGTTTTTATATCAGTTAGAAAAAGACAGAATATTTTGTTTGCCCTATTTGATGTATTTTATAACAGAATAGTTATATGCCTTTGGTAAAAATGAATGACATACCCATATACTAATATGAGATGATTTCTATGGTATATCGCTCAGTAAATAAAGCACCTGTGGAAAAAAACTATAGAAAGATGCTATATGTATAGGGAAAAATCTAGAAGAGAATATACCTGAAGTTTTTGTATTCTGTTTTGTGGAAGAGGGGAGGGAGGAGGAAGTAGTATTAGAAACATTTTGTTTATTCAATTATTCCAACTATTTTGGGTTGCAAACCCTGGTCCTTGGGCTGTATGTGGACTGTTCCCTCAGCATGGGTTTGACACCTGAGCCACCAGGATCTTCCCCTTAAGGTTTTATGGACGTGAGAGTGGGATTACAAGAAGTGTCACTGTTTTAAAGGAACGGTATATGCAGGAATGAAAACAAGCTGGCAGGCAGGCAAGAAGAGGGAGAAGGAATAAGCACTTTATTTTATTTAGTTTGTCATCCTGGTTGTCCCCTCCCCCAGGTCTGCAGCCCAGGTTCTTGGAATGTATGTGAATTACACCAGCTTAAGGTGGACCTAACCTGTTAGCCACCAGGCGTGCTGCACTGTCACTTGTTCTTTTTTTAGAACAAGCGTATATTGTTCTTCAGTTAAAAAATTTGATAACCCTCCCTTCCCTGGTGGCTCAAGCAGCTAAGGTACAAGCTATCAAAACAATGGGCCTGGTTTTGAGACCCAGGAAAAAGGGGGAAAAAATTTTTAATAGGAGTCTGTTAAAATGTTTTCCTCATCAAAGCTTATTACTTATATATTAAATAAATCCTATGGCACTGTATAACCTTTGGAGTTTATAGGAAAGCCCTTACCTTTACAAGGATTATGAGCATCAAATTTTTAAATTCGGCAATATATATAGTCTTCAAATAGTTTATGACTTTAGTACTATTCAGTGCTATTCAAGGTATTCCTGAGTAATTCATACTGTTCATAAATTTGTGGTCTCAGGAATTATATTGTTCTGGGGTTTTGCTATTCATATTTTTTAACTATATTTAACTATATTATTTTAAATATATTTTGTTCTCTCACTGTCAAGAATATCTAATGACTTAATTCTATATATTTCCCAAATCTTTTTTGCATACAATATTTGTTTTTCTGAGAAAGGAAGCTTCTCACTTTGTTTCTTTACCTTTCAAGGGAATTGCCTGTGGAATTGCAGGGAATTTTTGATAAAGAGGAGGTGGATGTTAAAGTAGAAGATAAGAAAAATGAAGTATGTGTGTCAACAAAGCCTGTGTTCCAGCCCTTCTCAGGACAGGGACACCGACTGGGAAGGTGAGTACACTCCTGATCTGTGTTTTCCATAAGCAGAGGCTTGGCTCATATTCAGCCGATCATCATTTACCATGTAGAAAACATCTATAGAGCTTATCATTCCTACACTGGACATGAGACTGTTTTTTATGTTAACTGTATTGTAAATTAATATAAGCTGACACTACCCTAAAACATCACTGAGGCTTTGTAAAATTTTTCAAATTACAAAGGCCTAGCTCATTGAAAACAACAGGCAGAGAGTCAAGTGGATAAATAATTTTGCCTCCACCCACCAACTGAATGATAAATTTAGTATTATTTCTTTTGTTTCATAACCCAAGGATTAATCACTCTAGAGAATGTTTAATTCCTTTTAGGAAAATTTAGCCTAAGGAGTAAAGTCAGTAGACCTATTAACGCAATAAAAATGTCTATTCTCTCAGTTGTTATTCAAATAATGCTACGACAGTATATTTATACAGCACTCGAGAAACTGACAGATTACTTTGATATGTGTAATTTTATTAGATTCCCAAATGCATCATATTAGACATAAATAATATTGTGTCATTATTGAGGAAGCAGGTATGACTTATTAAAATCTTTCTAAAAGCTATACATACTATAAATTTTTTACAGTGATTATCTAATGATAAAGTTCTAGTTAATGGACAAACCTGCATCTTACCTTGTCTTTATTTTTAGTGCCACACCAAAAATTGTTTCTAAAGCAAAGAGTATTGAAGTTGAGAATAGAAGAGATTCATCTCCTGTCCCACTAAACAGCCTGGAACCTGTAACTAACATACAGATCTGGCTAGCCAATGGGAAAAGGATTGTCCAGAAATTTAACATTTCTCATAGGTGAGCCTTTCATTTCATTATCTGTCTTTTTTTTTCTAAATTGAATTTTTTTTTACTTCATTGAACAGTTTTTAAGAACTAAACAGGGATTGTTGATAAATAGTTTTTTGTACATACTATATTATGACAATGGAAATTGTGTTTTCAGTCAATTTTTTGGATTCTCATCATCTCATCCATCTTTCTGTTTTAACTAGGTTTGTAATTTTTTGTTTCTAGTTTTGTTTTGTTTTGTTTTGTCTTTATAGGATAAAAATTCTTTCAACTGTAATCATAGTATGATATCATACCCAAGATAATTTCTTATTGCCATCAAGTATTTAATGTATTAGCATTTAAAAGACACCAAACAATTGGTTCTGGCATTGTATGTAATTTGACTGTTTTATATATTGACATAGCTGTTTTTTATAAGTTATTATCTTAAATTAGCTAATTCATGTTTTCATAAAATTAAATTAATAATTTGTGCTGTTTTGCAGGATAAGCCACATCAAAGAGTTCATCGAAAAATATCAGAGATCTCAAAGAAGTCCTCCCTTTTCCCTGGCAACAGCTCTTCCATTCCTCAGAGTGCTTGATGAAACGCTCACACTGGAGGAAGCAGAGTTACAGAATGCTGTGATCATTCAGAGACTCCAGGGAACCACTGAATCTTTCAGAGAACTTTCATAATATTGATTTTTGATAACACTAAGTGGAAAGTTTGCTGAGCAGTGATGGCTGTAAGTGGACATGTGAACAAAAATGAGGGAGAGGAAAAGTCAGATTCACTGGACTTCTGCTTTGAGTATTGTTTAACCCCCTCCTGATGAGAAGATTTTTATATAACTGTAAGTCAGGAAAATAAAATATGACTGGAAATATTTAATGTGCTTTTTCCAAAGAAATACCTTTCCATCAGTGGAAGATCTATTAGATAGGCGTATCATTTAGAATCATAATATGATGTAAGTTAGCAAATATGTCCCCGGTATCATTCATTCAGACATCATTCCCAAAGAGCAGGAATTTATTTAAATGTTAATTCTCTTCAGCTGCAAAACGGGCAGTGTGTTAAAATAATTACCCATGGCACCTTAAAAGCATCAATATAGTTATTTTATAACAGATACAGTCAGAAAGCTGAAAGGAACCACTTTCCTTGTAGCTATAATCAGAGTTCAATTTTCATTCTCTAGTAGAAAAATATACTCAAATACTAATTTGGCAACTGTCTCAGGTATATTTTTATTTAAGAATAAAATTGTGTAGCTTAGTATACTGTGTCTGTATTAATATCCCTACTCATATTTCTACCTTTTTGAAAAATATACATTTTTTAAAAATTATTTTCTCAAAAACCCCTATTCATCTTCTATTTTCTTTCACAAATTAAGAATTTATTCTTCGCTAACATTTAGGGTGAAACATTCATTGACACTAGTCAGAATGCTTGTATTGTTACATTACTACTTAATATTTTTAATTGATCATATAAAGTATAATTTTCTGTTTTGTACATCAGAGTCAACTCCTATCTACATTGAAGGAAAATTCATTGTGGTCTTCTGTCACCAAAGGAAAACATGCTTTGTAGCTTAGACTTTTAGATAAAACTGGTTAGACTTGAGTATTTCAATGTCATTGAAATCTCATTGCTTGAATATTGAATGTGCCAAGAAACTAAATGGCCATGCCTATTAGTTTTAATTGGCATTGAATGTCTACTGGCTAAAACAGTTCTCAAATTTTTTGGTCTCAAGACCTTTTGTTTATATATATATTAATATATTGAAAAAGAAAGGTTTTGAAATATTTTTAAAAACAAACATACTTTGATATAAAAATTTATTGAAAAATCTGTTCCAAAACCTAAACAGATTAAGTGATAAAAGTGGCGTTGTATTTTTTTTTTTTTTCAACTATCTGTACTGTCTGACTTAAAGGAGACAGTTGGAAGCACCTCTCTGCTTCTACATTTGGTCTGTTGTAATATCTTACATCACGTGGCCTCTAAAAAATGTTGCTGTGCATTCTTGAGAGAACAGAAAAAAAACAAATGACACCGGTATGGTTCTGAAAAGTCTTGACCTAGCATTCGCGAAAGAACCAATCCTATAAAGCAGTGGCTCTCAGTGCCTTGACATAAAAATCATTCGGGATTCAAAATGTCTGTTCCTGCTGCCACCATCTATATTCGAGCTCATTGTGTCTGGATTGGATCCCAGATCTCTGCATTTTCAGTCTCAAGTAATTGTGAGCTAGTAAAGAAGCAGCAGTCTCCAGGAAATCCTGCGCTCAACTTCCACTCTATGAAAATAAACCCTTGAACTGTGAAAAATGGGGCTGCTAGCTTGAAGTTTTATGTTTGTCCCCCATAGTTTTATTTTCGTTTAACTCTTGACAATTCATGACATGACAAGTGTTTCATCTTCTATAATCATCGCTGAGACACGGCAGGAACATTTAAATGAAGTTTCTATTAAAGACTCAGGAGTCACAAAAGGGAACGATATATACAACTGCATAGCCTGTCTTCCATGATCTCTTCTGTTTGAGGTCTTAAGGTCTTAAGCATGTTTGTCTAGCTCTCAGCCTCCCACGTGGTAGAAGTCTCCCATTTTGTTAGGAGTACAACAGTGAGCCTCTTCCCTTTGTCATTTACTCTCAGAGCTGAACAGATATGTCATAGAAAATAGATACCGTCAGTAATGTTTACAGCCATGTTAGAACCCTTTAGTGAAACAAAAATAACAGCATTCTTTAATACATGAGGGGATGGTAAAATAAAAAATTTTCTTTTAGATAAAAAGTAACATTAGATGTTTGTTAATATATTTTTAAGAATCTGTAAGAAAATGTTTCATGTAGGCCAGTCATGAAGTATTGTATAATTTTTATTAATTACAGTCATGTGATTCTCCATATATTTCTATAAAAGGGGCCTGTCTTTGGAAATATTTTTTCTTGTACCTATACTCCAGTTTATAATTGTTTAACCTTAAGACATATTGGAGGTTTTCTTGTGTATCCATGTGGAATATGCCCCAGTGAAAAGGTCCTATGGAGTGAGACCTGTCATCAGCAATAACTTTCAGTTTTGTAGCTGAAAACTTTCATTAATGTGAATAATATTCTCAAAGGTTTTTTAAAACGAGTCATCCAACAAAGCTTTTTGCTTGTAAGTTTACAGTTGTAAAATTAAATGTGTGGAATACTCAAAACATGTTGACTAGATTGAGCAAGGGAAGGCAAACTTGAAAATACATAAGCGTCTTAGGTGTGGAATACGATTTGACCTAAGTAATTGATTCAAAACTCATCAGTTTCTTGAAAATCATTGAGAGGGCTGATATATTCTAGTTTTATAAATTCTTATATATTGTCTGAAATACTATGCATTATCCAGGTTGTAAGTGGTCTTATTTATTTCATATCTCTTATTCAGAATACTTCTCATTATGTTACATTGTGGTGAAAATATGGTATGTATGCATCTGTTTCAGTGCCTTAAAAAGTATTTTGAAAGCAATCTTTGCTAATAGTTAAAGAACAGTTCTGTTAAGGATAAAATACTGTTCATTAAAGGAACCTGTGAAATGACTTACATTTGTTTATTGTGTAAAATATTACATGGGTTCATTTGTAACTTTTATTTGGCAAATACATTCAGTTTGAGAATCAACAAACTTGTATTAGGTGTCTTCTGTTTGCCAGGTACTTTAACCAAGGTTACTTTCATTTAATCAAAAATATTAAAATGTGTATGTTTAATACTAGCTCAATTGTGTTTATTTTTTAAACCATCCTTTGTGGACTTAGTTGAACTAGCGTGAAGAACCTTTAATAGGGTTTACTCTTTTCTAAAATGCAAACCATTTAATTTTAAAAATGGCTCATCAGACTATATTTTCAAATAGAAGTGACTTTTTGTGTAGACTGATATTTGGCTCTTTGTCATTTGTTTTAACTTTTTTTTTCACAGATAATTCCTATTCATTGTAGAAAATTATAAAATGCAGATATGCTAAAATCACTGAACTGCCTGTTATCCCATCATTCAAAGATAACCACTGATGACATTTCGTTGTGCATCCTTTCAGATGCTGTTAAATGTGTCAGTCTTTAGTTTTGTTTTCATTAGAAGGCAGGCTTCTTGGTTATTATAATCCCCCTATTTTATCTTTTGAAATCTTCCTTATACCCTCACTTTCAATAGAACAATAGCTGTTAGGAACAAATGTCTTTATGTTAATTGTATTTCAGGACAAAAAAAGTAGATTCTTTATTTAAATTATCTTTCAAAATTAAAGTTGTGGTCATGTGCACAACAAAGTATACTTTTGGGGGATATAGTATTTCCAAGCTTGCCAAAAATGCCCGTAAAAATAGGTTATCCAAAGAAATTTGAGCTCCAATTTATTTTTAGTTTCCAAGGAATTAAATATTTAATATATGCATTATTTGTAACCTTCCACTGTTATAAGGCTACGATCAAGGAGAAACAGAAGGTGTCTGTTTTGTAGATACAGGAATTGAAGCACAGAAAATGGAATGACTTGCACAAGGCTGATTAGTGTTTAGAATTAGATTTAGCTGTGTCAGAAAATTCAGAGTAATAGTGCTTTCAATATAAAAGTTTATTTCCTTGCAAAAATCCAGAGGAATGCAGTTCAGGGCTGACAGGTCCTCTTCATGAACTCCTATACTAACTTGCCAGTCTCAGCACCCTGTACTCAAGGTCTCAAGACACCTCCAGTGGCATCAGCCATCACACTTCTCATGAACAACACAGCTTTATTGGAATATAATTGTGTACCTTACAGATTACCCATTTAGAATAGATAATTAAGTGGTTTTCAGTATAGTCACAGTATTATAATACTACCATCACCAGAATTTAATTTTAGAATATTTCTGTTCTCTCTAAAAGAAACCCCGTACCCATTAGTAATTATTCTATTCTCCACCTGCAGTTCCAGGCAACCACAAATTCCCAGTCCCTGATGCTCTATCTATTCTGGACATTTCCTGTAAGCAGAATCATACTCTTACGTGTTTGGTCTTCTGTAATTGGCTTTTCAAGGTTCATTTGTGTGCTCCATGTCATAGTGCACTGTCAGGTTGTACCTAACCTGTCTCATTTTCCCATCAGTTGATGGACATTTGAATTGTTCCGCTTTTCTCAGGGTTCCCTACGTTTTCGTCTTTACACTTAGGTCTATGACGCATTTTCAGTTAATTTTTGGATGCGATGGGATCCGCTTGTCTTTTAAGCACCTTTCCGGGCGGTTGCTTAACGCTATTCGGCTTCTGTTCTTCGGCCAGAACTTAGTTACCTGGCCGTACCCGCCACCTCTGTGTGACAGTCCATACGAAAAGTAGCAGGTTGGAAACCTGTTCAGCCGCAGTCTCCGTCTAGGGCGCACTCCGTCTCGCTTTCTTTAGTAACCTTTTTGCCGACGGCCGCCCACGAGGATCTGCGGGTTAGCGCGAATCCCCGCGGCCGGCTGGCCTTTCCCCGCAGCTGTCCCAGCGCCTGCGTCTTTCCCTTCGCGGAAACCACCGCTGCGCTTCGCCGTTTTTCGCGCCGCGCCGCGCCGGGCGCTCGGCCGCCCGCCCCTCGCCGCGCCCCGGGGGCCGGGCCGGGGCCGGAGATAACGCGCGGGCCCCCGCCGCAGTCGGTCGGAGCGGCGGCGCGATGGCGGCGCCCCCTGGAGACGCCCCGGCGCCCGCAGCCCAGGCGTCGCGGCGCCCGCTGGAAGCGCGCACCTTGGAGCCGGACCCGGTGAGCGGCGAGCGCCCCGCGCGGGGACGGGGAGCTGGGACTGAGCTGGGCGGGCGCCCGGGCTCTGGGCTCCCGCGGGGTCCGGCACAGGGACCCCAGGAACCCCGAGGCGTCTGGTCATGGTCCTTCATCCAGCCTGGCCCGAGGGTCCGCGTGGGGTTTTGACACCTTAGAGCCGGAGGCTGAGGCGCCTCCAGATCCCCAGAGACCAGGACAGGACACTAGACCGGAGAAGTGACTTGCTGGATTCACTCAACTTGTCCAGCGGCACCCGGCCTGTCTCTGGCCTCCTGACTCCAGTCTAGGGCTCCTGCCCACCTCACTGCAGGCGTGTCCCGCCAGGAAGGACTTCCAGTCGTGAGAAGGAGGTTGCCTTCCTTCACGAGCACCTGGCATGGCGTGGGCTTAGCCACCCTCAAACCCCAACTCCGAGATGACCTTTCTGACAGCCAGGCTCCAGAGCCAGAGGAGAGGGCAGGTGGGAACCCGGGGCTGATGGAAATATGGGGTGAGATTATGAAATGTCAGTATTTACAATCCTCTAGAGTGTATTTTTACCCCTTTTTGAATGTGAGAAAACAGTCTCTGCCAGGTGAAGCACCTTGAGCTGGTCACAAAGCTAGAAATGGCAGACACACAACTTGAATCCAGTTGCCTAAATCTTGTGCTCAGTCACTCATGTGAGGGGCTTTTGATTTAAGTAGGTGAAACTGTCCTCAAGATTGCACAATGTCACGTATGCCCATTTCGGGGGCAATTTCTCTTCCTTCCAAATGTCTGTGTCGTAAAGTTGCCTGGTGTGTTTAGGGGAAACAAGCGTCCCATCATGGGTGGGGTGGTGAGACATTTATGTGGGATTATGTTATGAGAGTTAGCTTTCTGGAAACTGAAATACTATTCATACAAATGTCAGGAACGGAAACCCCATGCTGCTTATGTGCGGTTTTCTTCTGTAGGCAGGGACAGTGTGCACAGGTCGTGATAAAACTTTATCTGTGTCAAAAATGCCAAGTCATTGTGTCCCAAAGATACCAAAATGGGTGAAGCCATATAGTCCTCTACCCTGCCTCTCCCATCCCCAAGCAAAGGATGAAAAAGAAGGATTCCCAGCATCTTTGAAAGAAACAGCACTTTACACCGCACCCATGTGGCACTTATTCCTTCAGTAAATATATTGAGCTCTACATACCAAACATTGTTCTAAGTACAGGGAACATTCTGGTGTATAAAAGGCAGAGGTCATGCTCTCAGCTTATTCTGGTGGAAAGAGACAGAAAAGAATGAGAGAATATCAGATATTACAACTGAAAAAAAAAATCTGGATGGCAAGGCAAGGTCTCCATGAAAAAAATGACATTCAGACTTAGACCTAATAAGAATCAGTTCTGCAAAGACCTGAAAGAAGAGCCTGTCAAACAGAAGGAACAGGACATGCAAAGATCATGGTCATTTTGAGGAATAAGAATGGATGAGGAGAGTTATTTGAAGGGATGAGGAACAGGGAGTAGGGGCTGGTCTGGCAGACTTAGAGTTTGATTCAAACTGTAATGGCAGGCTGTTAGAGGCTGTGAAACAAGGCGGAGACATAATTCGATTTATTTATAAAAAGATTACTTTGGCTGCTGGATGGAGAGTGGATAGTAGGAAATGAAAGCAGAAGGGGGAAGCCATTTAAGAGACTCACTGAGAGATTAGAAGGGGGAATTTGAAAAGAGGATGACGCCTAGGTTCATGGTCTGAGCTGCTGAGTGAACATTGGAGCCACTTGACGCAGTGGGGACCATGGATTCGGAGTTGTTTTAGGTAAGAGGATGGAAGTTGAAAGATGTATTCTGATCATGCTGAGCTGAGATGCCTGTTAGGCAACCGTGTGAGCCTGTGAGCAGGAAACCAACATGGAGTTGTGTGAGGAAGCAAGGGGCTTCTGAGGGGTGTGGTGTGTGTGTGCACATACACACACATATGCATACACACTTGGGGTCGTAACATCACATCAAATCACTTCATTTTAGGGATGGGCTGGTAAGCGGTTGTGGGGTAGAGGGGTCTCTGATTTGTAGCGTTTGCTGGTTCCTGTGTTATAAATACTCGCCATCACTGACTTCAGGCTGCTGCTTGTTCAACACCAGATCCTGAACACTTAACCACCAGCACCCAGAGCCACGGCCTCATTTGCTCATCCAGACAGCCCTGGGAAGCTGTCAGGAATATTCCAGAAGTGGCACCTAGAGAGATAAAGTGATTTATTCGAAGTCACACCAGAGTTGGTGGCTAGGAAAAGGCACTCAAGCCCAGGTCTTCTAACCTCCCTCTCCCCTCCTCTCCCCTGACCCCTTCACCCTGACTTGCTAACTTAAAAAAATGAAAAACTAACAGGAAGCACTGAGGGAGGAACAGGAGGAAAAATTTCTTCCTGGAAATGTGTGAAGGTCGTGGTTTAGCATCTTTCCCTCACCCACTCTGTCTTACTTCCCTTGAAAATGATTTTGGGGCAAATTAGGTCCGAGGGGTTGTTGCAAGGACCCGCAAAACACAGAGACCTCAGGATGCTAATTAAGTTAGGGGGCTGTGGGGAACTCTTTGTACTTGTAGGGGCTCAGTTCCTGTTTCTCCCTCAGGACAACAGAGCTGGTCACCTCTCATTCTGTTCAAAGCTGTGCTATGGCATTGGCGGGGTCCCCAACCAGGTGGCCTCTAGCGCCACAGCCTTTTACCTGCAGCTCTTCCTGCTAGATGTGGCACAGGTGAGTGTGGGCAGCGGCCCAGGGTCCCCGATTCCCATCCTCCTTGGTGTCTGGTTCTTCCACCCCTACTATCCTGATCCATGCCTGACAAAAAGCCAAATGCTACTGAGAGTCGCCTCCTCCGGGGTGCTGAGTGCAGGCTGGTTGTAGTGGAAAAATGGGAAAGAATGTGAGTGTCCAACAATATAGAAGCAGTTAGATAATAAGTTGCATTGTATATTCATACAGCGAACTTCTTGTTTTGTCATTCAAAATAATGAGTTAGATCTATACCAGCTGACTTGGAGGGATTTCCATAATGCACTGCCAAATGAGGAAAGGTAGTTGTAGAGGAGAATATAGACAATAATCCTGTTGAGCAAAACCAACATATATGTGTGTGTGCACGCATGTGTGTGCCTGTGTACATTTAGGGATGTGCCTGAACCTGATTCATATATGAGTATGAAGAAAGTTACAAAAGGATAGACACCAGGCTATTAATGGTGGCTGTAGGAGAGAGTGGTAGACGATAGAAGGTAAGCAAAAAAAAAAAAAAAAAAAAGTAATAAGGTCCATAATTATTTTGGTATCCATATTTTTTTCAATGACGCTGTTATGATTCCACTTATGTGAAGTTATAAATTGCAAACGGGCATAAAGAAGTGCATGAAAGGATGGTCATTAAAATGCTTCTGACTGTTGTCTCAGGATGGTGGGATTTCAGGTAACCTTTGCTCGGCATTTTTCTGTACTGTTTGAATGTATTTATGAGTGCATCGACTATGCAATCAAAAAAAAAAATCAATGAAACATTTTCATTGTGAAACAAAAAGCCTGCTCTGTCAGCCCAGGTGTATTCTTCTTGCCCTGAGCCACCTCAAATGCAGGCCCCTCAAGTCTTCTTCAAAAGTGACGGGTAACTTTGGGAATGGACCAGAGCTTTCAAGTTCCATCTCTGTGCTCCTTTCTGCAGTGGGGCAGCTGTGTCCTGAGAGCCTTTGGATTTGGGTCCTGGCAGGAGACCCAGGAGACTTTACTCAGTGGCTCTGACTCCAGCTGGTTCCGACACCTTCCTCCTGCACGGTGGGCAGTCCTGAACACCCTTGCTGACTGCCAGACCTCGGCTCTCTCCTCCCCTGTCCCTTTCAGATCCCTGCTGCCCAGGTGTCACTTGTCCTGTTTGGAGGGAAGGTGTCTGGGGCAGCTGCTGACCCTGTGGCTGGCTTCTTCATCAACAGAAGCAGGAGGACAGGGTCTGGACGACTCATGCCCTGGTGAGCAGCTCCATAGTTCATAGTATCCTGGCACCCACCCCTGGCCTGAGGTCACTGTTTGTCACAGCCCTGCAGGATGGTTAGCGGACTAGACTGGACAGTAGGTAACTGATCTGGAGTGGGTCAGACTGAGTCATGCAGGAATTCAGAGATATCTTGCCAACTGTCCTTCACCAGATGACACAATGATGGACTAAAGCTGCCAAGACTTGCTGGCATGGCCCAGGCTCTAAGTGTGCCAGGTGGGCTTGAGGCCATGGAAGGTCTCACCCAGGAGAGACCACTTGCTTGTGCTCCAGGATCCCTGATGTGGAAATAACCCCACTGAACTCCGACCCAACCGCACCCCAACAACCAGTGGGCCTCATTGCCATTGTCTCCACTTCCCACCAGCCACCTCTCCTCTGTCCGTTGCTCCCACCCTGAGAGCCCAGGCTAGCCCTCTGTCTGCCTGTCCCCCTGTCCACCTCACCTGTGCTTCCCAGGGTTCTGGGCTGCATGCCCTTCATCGCCTTGGCCTACTTCTTCCTGTGGTTCCTGCCCCCCTTCACCAGCCTGCGAGGCCTCTGGTACACCACCTTCTACTGCCTGTTCCAGGCCCTGGCCACGGTGAGCAGGTGGCCCCTCCTGGGCCTGGCTCTGAAGTGTGTGAGTGTGAATCAGTGTGAGAGTGTGTGCGGAAGTGTCCGGGAGTGATCCCCTGTCCACCTGCTCACAGCGTCAGGAAACCTAAATTAACTCCTCTCCTGGCTGGTGACCCCCTGCCCTTCAGCCCCTATCTTCCGCTTGAGGGGACCAGGGGGATGTGCCATGGGGTTGGAGGAGGTCCTCAGAGGCCGAGGGGGCTGTCCTAAGCCCTGCAGCCACCCCAGTTCTTCCAGGTACCCTACACCGCGCTCACCATGCTCCTGACCCCCAGCCCTAGGGAACGGGACTCGGCCACCGCCTACAGTAAGTGTGGGACTGGGGTGGCGGAGGAGGCTGCCCCAGCCCCTCCACCGCCGCCCGCTGCCCGCTCACTGGCACCCCATCTGTCCCAGGGATGACACTGGAGATGGCGGGGACACTGATGGGAGCCACAGTCCACGGACTTATCGTATCGGGCGCCCACGGGCCACACAGGTGCGAGGACCAGGAGCTCACAGGGCCCGTTGCGGTCTCCCCCAATGCGGTGAGTGCCGCCGGCTGGGCCGGGAGGGTGGGGGCAGGGGGTGGGCGTTGGTCCTCACTTTGCCCTCAGATCAGGCCTCAGTATGCTGCCTGCAGGCCTCTTTCCTTCCCTGTTCCCGTCCTCTCTCCCCACCCGCCACTCAACCTGTTACCAAATCCTATCCAGGTTTGAGGTAACAATTCTGGAATCATTTCACAGCCTGCCACTGTCAGTCCCAGGCCACCGGGCCTGCCACCAGCCATGGCCTGGTGACAGCTACTGAACTTCTAGCTCCAGGCTGCCTCTCCCGGGTCTGGGTGTGGGCCTCTCTTCACTGTCCCTTGCAACCTTATGTGTTGCCGTTTTGGTTTGCTTGTGTTTTTGTTTTTTAAAGGAAAGGTGCAGGCAGGAATGAAGGTGAGTAGGCAGACAAGTAGGGAGAGGAATGCGCAGCACTTTATTTTTATTTTTATTGAGTTGTTCACAGTGGTTTTTCCATGTCCCCCACCCAGGACACGAACCTGGGTCCTTGGGATATACATGGACTGTGCTTCTCTGGAGGTGGCTGAACTAACCACTGCTCCACCAGGGCATGCCTATTTGCTCCTTTTTTTCAAATAGCAAATATTTCAGATTTATAAAAAGGTATAAAGCTCTGGTTCTCAAAGTATGGATTCCGGACCACCAGCTGCAGCAGCATCTGGGAACTTGTTAGAAAGGCAAATTCTTAGACCCTGCCCAGACCTACTCATTCACAAATTCTGGGGAAGAGACCCAGGAGTTTGTACTTGAACAAGACTTCCAGGGGCTTCTGACCCTCATGAGCATTTGAGAATCAGTGGTCTGAAAGAATGGGATCAGCACCATGCCCAGCACCCACCTCAGGAAACCTTGCATTGAAGCCTGGGTGCCCATCCCAGGCCCGTCTGAATTTGCCTCTCTACACCACATATGAAAGTGCAGAGCCCCAAAGCTAAAGGATCACGGTTGGGGAGGAGGAGGCCAGGCAGAGTCTGGAGTGCCAAAGAGAGGGGAGCAAGAGGTGAGAAAACCCACCCCCAGAGGTGAAGCCTCATGTGAACCAAGTGCAGAGCTTGGTAATGCCAGTTCTGTTGTCCCATCAAAATCAGCCAAAAGCATCCAGAATTTCAAGACAGCAGGAGAGCATTAACCTCCAAGTGCAGTGCCTCCTGAATGTGGGCCCCTATGCATGTGTGTGGTGAAGCCCTGCCTGCCCCCCTTTTTCCTGCCCTGAGAGGACCTCTGTCCTAAATGCGGTGACTGGTGTGCCCACGCATGTCTTTCCGCATGTAGCTGATCACATACAGACTCCGCCCTGAATGGCAGGTAGCACCTTTCTGTTTCAACACATGATCACACGAGCTATAACCTCCATGGATCTGTTCCCACAGGCCACGCTCCTTATTACAGATGTATTCAGCTCTAACTTCAGGGTCTGGCATGCAGAAATCAGCAGTGAGCGTCTGCTTGTAAAAGTAGGAGAAAAGCGGGGCTTACACCTGGTAGCATGGATTCCATCTATGCAGGGGGCACAGGATCAGCAGCAGCTCCTTTCTGGGCCCTTAGTCTCCCTCAACTGCTGGGGAGATAGGGAGGAACAGTCCCAGCACCTGTGGGCTTGGGATGAGGGTCCTTTTTTTTTTACTCCCTTTGATTCCCTTGGGAGGTACTCCTGCCCTGCCTCTAAGGTCTGGAGACATCACCTCCACCCCAGTTCTGTCCTGTCCCACAGACTCATCTCTACTCCATTGCAGCCGCTGTGGTTACTGTGACCTACCCTGTGTGCACTGGTTTGCTCTACCTGGGGGTGAAGGAGCGACCAGGTACAGGGGTACAATCAGAGTGTGAGAAGCAGAAGCCGGGGGAAGGGTTCCTCTTGGGCCTGGGTTTTAGTCTTGAACTCTGCCAAGCCCAGGAGTCCCCTTCTTGTGTTGCAGACCCCTACACCACAGCCTCGGGCCAGGGCCTGAGCTTCCTGGCCGGACTGGGCCTGACCGTCCGACACCCACCCTACCTCAAGCTGGTGGTCTCCTTCCTGTTCATCTCAGCAGCCATTCAGGTACAGTTCAGACTGACCCCCACTGACTTGGCCCCAGCCAGACTCATCCTGCAGAGGTTCAGGTGCAGTCTCTGGGGCCCCCTGCGTCACAGCAAGGCCTGGGTTTTAACAGGTGCAAGGCCCTGCCTGGCTGGGACTCGGAAAGAAACCTAAACAGAGCTGGTGGGGCTGACAGTGTCTACCTGGTGACATCCACCCAGCCGTGGCTGTGCAAGGGGAGGGTGGTCTCACAATGGCATTTATACCTGTATCAAGGTTAGCATGCTTTGTGGGGGAGGGGACCACAGATGGCAGCAGCAAGAGGAGTTCAAGGTCCCAAAGGGGAGACCAGACTTGAGACCACTCCTTGTCCTTGACTTCCGAGTTCTTATTGTTCCCTGTACATACCATTTCCTGCCGGCCTCCTCAGGTGGAGCAGAGCTACCTGGTCCTGTTCTGCACACATGCCACCCGGCTGCATGACCACGTTCAGAGCCTGGTGCTAACCATCCTGGTGAGAGGGCCTGGTGGGCAAGGTCACTGGAGGTCTGAACAAGGGAGTGTGGGGTCCTCGGCGTGATGTGTGTGGCCAGAGTTCTGCTGGTCAACTTCTGGACTCTGCTTTGGTCTTAGTCCCCGCATGTCAGCAGAGGTGGAATTGGAATCAGGGTCAGAAAGGTGATCCCACAGTCCATCCAGGACCGAGGCCGATACTGGGCGTCCCACTTGAAAACCGGACTTCGAGAACGTGGGAAAGGCACTGGCAGCGGTCACGGCCGTGACGATTCTGTCTGCTCACAGGTGTCGGCTGTGCTGAGCACCCCGCTGTGGGAATGGGTGCTGCAGCGGTTCGGGAAGAGGATGTCAGCCTGCGGGATCTGTGTGAGTGAGGCGGCAAGCAAGGCCTGGGGTGACTGGGGAAGGCTGTGGGGCAGGGAGATGACCTTGGAGCCGGCGCCTCCCGGGGTCTGCAGGGATGGGTCTGCATTCTCTTCCCAGCACAGCCGGAGGCGGGGGCTGATGGGCGGGAGGCTCGTCGTCAGTACAGACTAGTGAATGCGTGAAAGAGGAAAGCGGGGGACAGGTGGAAGGGTCAGCGGTTGTGTCTCTGCAGGTGATGGTGCCTTTTGCAATCCTGCTGGCTGCTGTGCCCACAGCACCTGTAGCGTATGTGGTGGCCTTTGTGTCTGGCACGAGCATCTCTGTGTCCCTGCTGCTCCCGTGGTAGGCTCGGTGAGGGGGAGGGTGTGGCAGCTTCACGTGCTTCCTTAATGACGTGTCCTCCTTCACATCGACCTCTTGTCACAGGCCCCCCCAGCCAGCCTGTGCTGGGGATGGGCTCCCCGTCCTGCAGGAGATTGAGGTGGCCCCCAGCTCCATCCTTAGAGTCCTCCAAAAAGCACCAGATGGCAGGATGCTGGGCCGTGTTGGGTGGGGGGGATACTAGCGCACATATTGCCTGCTCTCCTGGTCCCCAGGATGGATCTGACTTGGTCTCTGTCCCCAGAGAGCTCTCAGCTGGTGGCCATCAAGGGCCTCACAGGGTAACACGCAGCCCCTCCTGCAGGTCCATGCTTCCTGACGTGGTGGATGATTTCCAGCTGCAGTACCGGCATGGCCCGGGCCTAGAGACCATCTTCTACTCCTCCTATGTCTTCTTCACCAAGCTTTCAGGCGCAGGTGCCCTGGGCATCTCCGCTCTCAGTCTGGAGTGAGTTCTGAGATGGGCAGTAGCTAACCAGGAGTCCCCATGAATCTGCTCTTTGGAGAGTGTGGGGGTGCCACTCACGCCAGTTTTCTCTGTGAAGATGATTGACAAGGGCCTTTCTTGGGGTCTCTAGCTCTTCTGAAGGCCCAGCTCCCACAGTCAATCCTTTGAGAGTCCTCCCCAACCAGCCCATTCCCTCAACAGCCCCTCCCACCACAGTTAGGCTATGGGGCATGGACATGGGTCCAAGTTTCAGGATCGTGTGGGGGTGGGGGATCAGGACCCCTTCCCCAGGAAGCCTTGCTGGGTAGATCTGAGCTGGATGCCTGGGGCGGTGTTTCTCCAGGTTTGCGGGGTACAAGGCAGGAGCCTGTAAGCAAACGGAGCAGGTGGTGGTGACCCTCAAGGTCCTCATTGGTGCTGTGCCCACCTGCATGATCCTGACTGGCCTGTGCATCCTCATGGTCGGCCCCACTCCCAAGGCGCCAAGACAGGACACCTCCCTCCAGATGAGCCTTCGGAGGTGGGCACCCCGCATAACTGGGTATACATGGCAGGGCCACTAACATCAGGAAGGCACCCAGTGGGACTGGCAACACATGCAGGAATTCCTGCAGGTGCACACTCCTGCCTGCAGAGACTCTTCCCTTACCTTCAGGGCTCCCCTGCTCCTGGGTTTCTTCTCTGCTCTTGGTCACGCCTGCTCAGTCTCCTTCCTGTGATTACCTGTTGGAAGGTGGTGCTAGTGGGCTCCTACCTTGACTCCTGGTCCTTTCTCTCTCCCTGGCCCCAGGGCACCTCATCTTGAGCTTGACCCCAAGCACCGCTCCTAAAGCTGTTCTGCCCCCACTCTGCCCTCCGACTTTCTTCAAGCTCCACATCCACATGTCTAGTTCGCATTTGAACATCACCTCCATCTGATTGATAGCCCATAAAACTGCGCAAGCTCAAACAGTCCCCAGAAGAGCTCATCCACTTCCCCCTCTGGCTCCTGCCCCTGAGTGAGACTCGTCTGCCTGGGAATGGTCCATGTTTCCCCGCGACAGGCTGCCCTGAGCAGCACTCTGACCCTTATCCTTCCCCTCCCAGCGCACCCTCCCCTGCGCAAGGCTTGCTCTCTGCTTTTCCCAGTAGACTGTTGGGACCTGGGAGACGGGGGCTGTGTCATTCACTTTTGTGTCCTGAGAGCCCAGTACCAAGCAGAAGGCCAAGTAGGGGCAGCAGTACCAACACGTCTGGGCCACCAAACACTTGCACATGCGTGTGTCACGTTTTTGCAGATGCTCGCACATGCACGCGCACAGATAGACAGAAGGCCATGCAGGCTTGGCAGGAAGAGGTATCGTAATGGGTCCCTCACTGCCCAGCATGGATGGCCTCAGACTCCAGCTGGGTAATAGGCAGCCCTCCTTACACTCGGGAATGACAAGCAGAAGGGGATCTGAGTGTGGGACTTGGAGAAACAGGGTGGGCGCTTTATTCAGAGAGCTTGTGAAGAAGAGGAGACAAGGAACAGGCCCTGGCACTCCCACAGGGGTCCGCAGCAGCACAAAGCCCAGTTCGCCCTCACGCCTCTCTCGGGCTTCTTTCCCTTCCTACAGGAGGACCAGCTACAGCCTGTCCTGAAGTTTGAGGTGTCTGAGCCGGAGCAGCAAAGCCAGCCTCTTCTGGCCTTGAATCGCCCTTTTCCCTCACTCCTTCGGCACCCTTGCTACACAGTAAACTCACAACCTGCCTCTTCCCTGCAACAGGGCATCTTCAGAAGGGACTGGCCTGGGCTCATTCGTTGCCTGCTGACCACAGGTCACAGATCACCTCAGATAGGCCTGTGCCCTCTGACCACCTAGCTCCAGGCAGCCTTTGACTTGGAAAGCATCCCAATAGCAAGTATTCCTGGAAAAGGGAAGCCCCTGGCAGCCTGGCCTGCAGACTCCAGGCAGGATCACCTGGCCCAGCCATATGCTTAGACAGCAAAGCTGCCTACAGCTTGGACACAGCCCTCTTGTTCCTCCTGACACTCCGCCTTTCACCTGAGAGCAGCTGACAGACGCGGCGGTCCAGTCCGTGGAGACACAAACACATGCGGTGAGACAGCGGACCAGAGGGAGAGACGGGCAAGGGGTGGGCATGTGAAGACAGAAGGCACAGGAGGCACTCCAATAAGCTGATGCGCTCCGTTTCTAGAAGTGGACACCGATTACTAGTCACTGAAGACCAATCATTTTTATGAACAGAAAGTTTTTTTTTGTGGAAATGTTTTTCTGAAGTGTTATCTTTTAAAATTATAGGGACCACAGTGTTTTAGAGACCATCTCTGGAAAAGACCCATGGAGGCTTATGTTTTCAAAAACAAATTAAAAGGTTTATCTGCTGTTGAGTCTGTAAAATGTGGACAGTCCTCTCGTCCCAACTGCTGACAGGAAGAAGGTGTTGGGTGTCACTGAACCTGGGTGTGTCCCCTCAGCTATATGTCCCTGGCTCTGCATTTCCTCAGACCCAGAGGCTATGTGAGAGGTGGGCTCCTTCTTTCCCTAGGGCAGCAAGCACGGTAGCTCGTGTGGGTTGGGGTCTGGGAAAAGCTGGGGAATCTTTGGGGAACCTGATGCCCCAGCAACCCCTAGAGAAGCCTGGATACCTAAAGGGTGCGGGGGACGTGGAGGGGCAGACCTGCCCTTACATTTCTCCCCACCCCCAGTTCTGTCCCCTCCACAGGGTCAGCTCTCCTGAGCCTACTGCCCAAAGTCAGGCCGTCTGCAGCGTCTTCAGACTTCTGGCTCCTTCCGAGGTGTGAGCCTGTCAGAGCTCAGTCACACTTAGACAGGATGTGCTCCTCACAGCTAAAGGCATCTCACTTGCTCCACAAACGCTGTAGCATGAGGAAGAACCCCACCTCGGAGCGAGAGCAGAACGCGACCTGGTCTGTCTGATACCTGAACTTCCTGGCCCTTATGACAGTGGTATGGACATCTGATCCTTGAGAAAGAACTGACAGTCTGCTTATTGCTGACAGTCCCCAGCCCCTGCTGCACTACACACACACACACACACACACACAGAGGCACACAGTTTTCTTCACGGTTGCTGAGTGGAGACAGTACCTGGTAACAAGGTAAGATAAAGTTGTTTCTCTTATGTTACCATGTGCTTAGGTAACTTGGGCAATGCAGGTAGGATCAGAGACATGTGCCAAATTTTCTATTACCTTTTTCCCAGGGGCACAGTCCCAAGGAACAGAGCACAAAGACAGCTGGAGGGACCCACCTCTGGGAGTCAGGGGTTAGTTCTCAGATTGGAGGCCATCATCGTTGGCCAGAAGATAGTATTCCATTTTCCCTCATAGGAGCCCTATGAAGTAGGGGCTACTATTCTCATTTGCAGATGAGGAAACGGGTTTAGAGCTCAAGCAAGTTACCCAAGGTGAACTGGTGGTGGAAATAGTCTGGAAATCTATCAGACTGACTCTGAAACGTGTGGAGACGCCATTGTTCCAAACAGTTCCTGGAGGAAGGGCTGATTCCTGAATTTGCATACCTCCAGAACCTCCTCCCCTGAAACTAGATGTCGGCATCCCCACCTGACCCTTTGCTCTGATTCCCCTGAAATTTCCATCGTTCCTGTTCTCCGGCCTTCATTTCACAGCTACCCACTGATCTGTCCATAGAAACACGTTCCTGTTTTAGAGGAAGGTGATCTCCTTGTAACCAAGGCCAAGCTGGTGGCTTATTGCTGTAAAGAACTGGCATCTCCCTCTCTTACCTCTTCCCTCTCCCCTCCCTTTTTCATCTCCACTCAAATCCAGATCATGTCATCTACTTACTGAAGACCCTCTCACTCTTACCCTTGCATCCCCTCAACTTTGTCCCTCTGATGTCCTTAAGGCTTTATAAGATCTGGTCACTGCTAGACTGTCCCTTCCTCAGAGAGGCTTTTCCTGCTCCCTTCCACCCCCAGCACTAAGCTCAATCTAGTTTTCTTGTACTTTGTACCTACTTCTGTGTACAATTATGTATTTATCAGTGGTTTCATCTCCTCACCCCCACCTGCCATTCCCTCCTCAATCCATTAAATCTGGTCTCTGCTCCTCCTATGGAGACAGGTGGTCTGGCAGGATTTACTCCAGCACTGGAAGGAGGGAGGAAGGGAAGTTTGCATGTTGCTTTGCATGTGTAATTATTAATCAATAAATCTGAGCCTTTCTTTTCTGAACAAATATGTACACAATTACCTACACTTCAGGATGGCTATGAGGACTAAATTAAATACCCGAGCAACTACCTAACCAAAGAGACCTTCTGTGCTGATCATTCCTTTTCAAAACTCTACCCTCCTTGGTTTGACACCTCTATCCTGTTCCCCACCTCTGACCATTCACTTGTGGTCTTCTCTCCGGCCCAGTCAGCCGAGCTGCCCAGGGCTGTGTGATCTCCTTCACCATCACCACCTCACTATGCACTACTGCAGACTAACCCCAAGCTCTCTACTGAGCTTCTGATGTGCCAATCCATCTGCCCATCTGAGTGGTCTTCGGCGGTGAAGCCGTCACAAGTCCAAGTGGAAGCCATCGCTTATATAAAACACTATTCTTAATGATAAAACAGTTCCTTTAAAATCAGGAATAAGACAGGGGTACCACAATCACTGCTGCTTCTCTCTTCCTGTCTAAACCTTTTTTTAAAAAAAAGACAAATATAGGCGTGCTCTGGTGGCTCAAGTGTTAATGCCATACCTGGGCACAGTCCACATATAGCCCAAGGACCCAGCTTTGCAGTCTGGGAACTAACTAAATAAAATGTTTCTTGCTGCCTGCCTGCTTGCCTCTTAAAAAAAAAATCTAGAAAAAATAATCCATACAACTCAACAAGATAATCCAGTAAAAATGTGAGCAAGAGACTCAAACAGTTATTTTTCAAAAGAGAAAATTCAAATGGCCAGTAAATATGAGAGACTCAGGTTCACTGGTGGTCTGGAAATAAGTTAGGGTCATAATGAGATAGTATTTAAGACTATCAGGGTGCAGCCCTGTGGCTTAGCAACTAAGGTGCAGGCCACGTAAAGCTCAAGGACCCAGGCTCAGGACCGAGGGTCAGGGAAAGGAAAAAGAAAAAGAAATAAAATTACTAGAGTGTCATAAATTAAGAAGCCTTGAGCATGGGCTTTGATACACTGCTCTTGGGAGTAAAGACAGATATAAACACCTTTCGATACAATTTGAATTTACATACATATGATCCAGCACTTCCATATCGAGGTTAAAGACCTGAAAGAGATTTTACAAACACTTGCATCATGGACACTTACAGGAATGTTCACATTGTTTATCATCGCAACAACAGAACCAGGGAATAACCCAAATGTGCACAGTAGGAAAGCAGACGAATGGTGGTGACTGGAGGGGAAGAAAGGAGTTAACACGGTCCTGTCAGGGCGCTGGGACTCTGGAGGTTAAGTGTGGTGTGAAGTGCACACAGAATGAGTGCAAATTCAATGTCCTAAAAAGCATACAGCAATGTGAAATAAAACAATTCAATAAAAATAAAGCCAATCCCACAGAACATCTGAGAGGATTAAATGAGAACACTTACATGGAAATACCTAAATCCTTATCCTGGAACTTGCTTATGGTGCTCGCACCGGTCACCCACCCACCCAGCAGTCAAGGTTGTCTGTCTGCATCTTTCTTCACCATTCAAAATGAGAAGGCGACTTCCTCCCTGCCACGTTCTAACACACCTGAGATATGTTCATGAAGCGACCACTGACCTGCTGGGCCAGGTACTCAAGCCTGCCAAAAAGCAACTAATTTGTACAGCTGGTTACTTTCAGACTTCGCCTTTTAATTATATTTTTTAAGTTTTAAGATTCATTTGGAAAATTAATAAAAAATATTGTAACTCCAAGCAGTGAAAGCAATAGTACAGCATAACAACTATAAATATAAGAAACGCTGAGTGAAAAACACCAAGTCTCAGATGATGATACACAATACCATTTATATAAAATTCAAAAACAAAGGAATATAAAATACTGTTTAGGTTAATGTATATATGTGGTTGAGGTGAAACTCCTTTTTTAAAAGAAATGAAAAAAATGATAACGACAATAGTCAAGAGATGAGTTACCTCTAGGGTAGAGCAATGGAGGAGCAAGAAAGGAAATGCAGGGAGCTTGAGTGGTATGAGTTATGCCCTGGTTCTTAAATTAGGTGAAAAGTGATTCACTTTTTTAGTAAGCCTTCCTATAATTTGTTATCTATTGCCTGTATCAAATAATACCCATAAAATTTAGAAAAATCTGGAGGTAACTGGGATTTGTAATCAACGTGAGTCTCAATTTAACACTGAACAATAATTTAAAGAATTTAGCTACTCTCTGTCTCCAAAGTCAGAAAATGCTGGATTATTTTCTATTGTTCTGATGACTATAACTGCAGAGGTCAAGGAAAAGTTTTTTGTGAGTTGCCATGGAATCAGATTTGTTGGAAAGAAAATTTATATTCTAGATGGTCTACCAAAACACAGAAATTACACACACACACACACACACACACATATAAAATTAAGAACACTTCCCTCTGCCAGCAATAATTACAAAGAAAATGCTACCAAGACACTCAGAATAGTCACAACCACCATTAGTGACTTTATTGAAGACTTAGTCACAGGATTTTGACCAGTAAAATGTTGCTTTATTACATACACCTTGATGTACTCACAGTGATCTCACTATAGGGTCTAGCAAGCCCCCTCTTCAGGCTTCACAACAGTGTGCTTTCAACTCATCCAAATACTTCCTTTGCAAATGGAGCCAGGCCTCAGACTGTCCTCAGTCACCACTGTCTGATTAAAGACAAGTGGCCTCCACTTCCATTATCCCGTCAGCTGTCTAATGCATTTGAACCACAAAATGGGCCCTTACTTCTTTCCTATCCCAACTCCATCTTCATAAACCGTAAGAGACAGACAGGCGTCCCCCAGGATATAAAATGTTTCTTTCCAGATAATTTTAAAAGAAAGGGGGGAAAAGATGCATATGTGCTAATGGAGTTTCTAGGGCTGAACCAATTTATCTACAGATGTGCTCCGACTAGCGACACATATTGATCAATTTGTTATGCTGAAGCAATTGAAACTCATCATTCTAGTTGAAGGCCGTGAAAGGGGGTATGTCCATCTGGAGTTGGAAGTAGGGATTTTTCCGCTATACTAAGCTGGCACGTTAGCCCATAATTATAATCAACTAGTCCTTTTGAAAATGACCTCAGATTTGGTGAGATTTCTAATTTTCTGAAACACTTAATTTCACAGACTCTAGGCTGGTCTCCAAGATATGAATGAAGGGAAAATAAAAATATCAAAATTAAAGTGACAATTTAAGGCAGTTGATTACTGTGAGAAAGTCAGAACACTTTTATGATTCCCAAACTGGAAAAAAAAATCACTCAGGGAGAAAATCATGCATTGGCTTCACCTGTGCTTGGCAATGTACTTCTAACACTGGCACCCAAGTCAAAAGATAGGAATTTCATTCAAAGTTTGTTCCAGACCTGGACCTTTGCTGGTCAGAATTTTCTAAGGAAATGAGATGGTTGGGCTTAAAGTCGGGGAGGTCCGACAACATTAGAACTACTTTCTGTACCGGGTCGCCCTAGGAGCAGAAGTCGATCAGTTTGTCTTCCTTGGAGTTTTGCTTGATACCTACCTGTGTGGGGTAAACAGGATATGGTGGAGTATAGGTTCTCTTTTTCTTTAAGCCAAGAAAAAGACCATTAACAATGCTAAAATTCCTTTAAGTGCTTCTAAGAGAACTTTAACACGCTCTGGGAAACAGACGGAAAGCCTCAAAGAAACCATAAAATAATCTGTATGGCACCATAATGTTTTGTTTTGGAAATTCTGCTCTTAGATAAAAACCACAGTCGTGAATACATAAATAACCAATTTCTGAGCCATCTAACAAAGCCTGAGCTCTGCTACAGAGCAGTGGCCTCGGCCCAGGGGAAAAGGTGGGGAAAGTGGCCAAGCCAACCCTGGCAAATGTTTCACCTCTAAGAGACAGTGAAACCCCAGCGGGGGAGAGCCCACCGTGTACAACAGTCCTTGTTTGTGATGGTCTCATCTGAAAAGCTGTGCAGCAAACATCAGTCCAGGTAGAACAACTAGTTGTATTCAACTCTGAACAGCAATATCGCTAAAAACTTCCAAAGAACAAGCATTATCAGGAATCTGAGACAGTTTTTGTAAACATTTTACTGGAAGCTTCCATCCCTTATGATTATTTCCTGTGCGGTTGTGAACGTTAATGGGATGAAGCCTTCGCTATCATCAGAGAGAAGGATCCAATGGGAGTCTGAAAAGTGAAATAAAAACAAAGGCAATTTAGGATAGTTCATCTTATTCTATAAAGAAAAATATAACAAGCATTTATTTTTTTTTGAGAGGGAAAATACAGTACTCGAGAATACTGAACCTTATCACAGGACTACAGAGAATGCAAAGATGGAAGGACTGCCTATCACTTAGGGCCAGGTTCTATGGTGGAAAGGGGGTGTGGACAGCTCAGGCACAGCTAAAGGATTCACACATTTTCACCCGAGCTAGGCATGTATCACTAGTGCTATGTTTACGAGCTTGTGCACACGTTAGGGGTAGTGTGCAGTGTTCCTACCTTATCTGCGTGCTATTAACCAGTTTCTCCAGAAATTATATGAAGCTGGCAACCAACACTCTCTGGAGGAACTTTCTTGATTCTTTAGATCCACACTAACTGCTAAACACCGAAGGAGGCTGCGCTAACTAGAGCAAGTCTAGAATGGCCCAAATAATTCTCAATAGTTTATCTGGGGTAACCTAGGGCCACCAGCATAACATATGCCTGGATCTTCTCTGTTTTTTTCAAGTCAAATGTGTCTCATCTCCTTACCTAGTAATTTCAGTTCTGAAAAATCTATACTTCACAAAGCAAACTGTAAAATAAACAGGTTTTTATTAGTATTATTTCTAAAGGTGAAAATTTGGAAACCACTTAAATGTCAAAAGAAAACATACCAAAGTAAAATATCTTAGAATGGGATTATTAACCCCGCCCAGCAAAAATGACAATTATTCACATCATAAATACATTCGTCAAATAGGAAACTACTGATGCTACAAAGTTAATGAAACAAAATGTTCAAGTCCAGGAAACCATGAAAAGAAGTAAGGCATAAGAACATCGCACTCTATTTGATGGAACATGGACATGACTTGGTCCCTTACCATCTAGGAGTGTCCTTCATGACCACACTTCCTGCACATTAAAATGACAACTCCTTTAAGAAAGACCCTGCATTGCCATGATCTTTACATTTTAACACGATCGGTATATATGAAGTTTTTATGTTACTTCCTTGCAGTTGTTATATATAGCTTTGTAAAGCTTTTCTAATTCTTTTTCCATGTATATTTTTAAGATTTTCCAGGTAGGTTTTAAGTTCCTTATGGGTAGAACCCATATTGTCTATGTGGTTTTATGTCTATAATAGACCTGGGTGTATAGTATGCAACTAATATTTATTAACTAGTCAATCATTTGAATGATTGCTCTACCTTATTTTTATTACCAGTGAAAGTTACAAAATAGATGGTAGGAGAAGGTGTTGGAAAGGATCGATTTCTGAATTTTACCTACCATGCAACATTTCAATAAGAGACAGGCCAAAAGTTCGCTGTACTGTACTGAGTCTTAGTTTGCCATTGCAGAGAAGCACAGCTCTTCTTTCAACAGGACCTAAATAAGGTTTCTTTAAAAAAAAAAAAGTTGTTAAACTGATTGCTGAAGCAATGGAATTAACATTTCTTAAGCCACCTATCAACTAGACTTCAGTTTTAAATGCAGGCTTTTTGTTGCATTTTTAAAAACAATGAAAGAATCAGAACAAACACAACCCCTAGTTTACTTTTCCTTTTGCTCTGCTTTTTGCCCAGGGTTATGTCTTTATTACTAGGAACTGGCTTCCTTAACCTATGACTATAAATACTATATAATGGTAGCAGATAACCTCAGAGACAATCTGGGTGAGGAATAACGTTTAGTTGTTTTAGATCTAAATAAGAGACTCTCTGCCTTCTCTATAGAGGAAAATTATCAAGAAAGCCTTGATTAAATGTTGAGCATCAGGCATGCTCTGCTGGAGTACAGATAGGTTTGCCGTCTTCAGCAGGGTGTAGTCCACATCCATCCCAAGGGCAGAGGTTCTTATCCCTGGGTGGGGAAAGCAACCAAGATGAACAACTAAGTAAAAATAAAACAAAACACTTCTTCCTCCTCTCTTCCTTCCTGCCTGCTACTCCACCTGCATTCTAGCCTGCACTTTTCCATTAAAAAAAAAGTCACGAGCATCAGAGGAGCTGAATAAATAAATAAATGAACTGTGGTCAAAATTCACTTTGCTTAGAAAATGTACAAATGACAATTAAAAAATTTTTTTAATTCATAAACTAATGTTTGAAAATGGTTTCAAACATCCTTAGAGAAAGAAAATATAAAACAGTTATAGCTCTGGTGCACCCTGGTGGCCTAGCGGTTTACTACACTGGGCACAGTTCACATTCCTGCCAGGCGGGGTTCAGTACCTGGGGCTGTGGGGAACAACCAAGACGAACTACACAGTACTTCCTCCTCCTCTCTTCCTGTCTGCCTGCCTACTCACCTTCATTCCTCCCTGTATCGGTCCTTAAAAACAAAAACAATTACAGCTGTAAGTTAAGACATGTTAGTCCTTGGTCACACTTTTGTGGCTGGGACAGCTGAGACAACTGGGCTATGAACCATATGGAGCAAAGGGGCCAGGGTTTGCAGCCCCAGACTTGGGGGAGAAATAAAAAATAACTAAAATGTTTCTTAAAAAAAAAATAAACATGCTGAATCTAAAGGTATAATCATAAAACAAAGAATAAGAACTATAATCTGGGCGCACCCTGGTGGAGTAGTGGTTAGGTTAATTGTCTCTGAAGGAGCCAATCCACACACCCCTGGGTTCAAGTCCCAGGCCCAGGGAAACAACCACTGTGAACCACTAAATGAAAAATAAAAACAAAGTGCTTCTTCCTCCTCTCTGTTCCTGCCTGCCAGCCTACTTGCCTTCATTCCTGCCTGCACCTTTCCTTTAAAAAATCAAAAGCCTATAACTTCTAAGTATATATTATTTGAAACAGTATCTTCATGTGATCATTTTTAAAAGTGGCTTTGTAAGTAAATGTCTAACTTACTTTGTTGTTAACATGATCACTATTTTAGCATGCCCTGGTGGAGTAGCGGTTAGGAAACAGCCTTGAAGGAGCACAGGCCACATACCCCTGGGTTTGAGTCCCGGGTATGGTGGGAACAACCAGTTTGAACAACTGAATAAAATAAAATGTTTCTTCCTCCTCTCTCTTCCTGTTTGCCTACACCTTTCCTTTAAAAAAAGATCACCATTTTATGCTTACTGAGAAGAGAAATTTCAACAATGAAAGATAAACAGCACTCCATCTGTGATAAGCTAGACAAGTGGAGAAAATGTCTACTAGTAACATTTTGAAAGAGATCAAGAGTAAGCTGTAATGACAACTGTTACCATTTAACTTCTATGAAATGTAGCTTCTGAAATTAAAATGGAAACTTTTCCTTATTTTTAGTTATTTTGTCTTTTTTCTTAAATTTTTCTCACTACAAAAGGAATAGATACCCAATGTAAAAAAACCCCAGAACTTTATAATGCAAAAAGTAAAGTCCTACACAAGCTTGGATGGATTAGCTCACTATAAACTGAGAAACTGAGGACCTAAAAGGGCAAGAAACCAATCTCTTTTTATCTCAGAAAGATACAAGATTTCACATTTACAAGTGTTTAAAAAAATATACCTATATTTGATAAAAATAATATATTTTAAGAAAATAAAATTAAACAATTAGATATATCATTTAAAACAAAGATTTCAGTAAATGCACAGGAAAAAACGGAAGTATTTATAACTAACTCTATGATTTTCTCTAAGGGTCAGATTATAGGGAATTTTTACTCCCAAAGTTAAATATTTCTATATTGATTGGCTTTTTTCCCTCAGTGAGCATATATTATTAGAAAAAAAATAATACTGTACAGTTGTAAAAAAAAAAAGAAAAAGAATTTTGTGAGCTGAGAGTTAAGGATATTTTATTAAATAGAAAAAGAAAGATACAGAACATTGTTTTTAGCACCAAACCTTTTGTGTATCAAAAGGAGAAATAAAAATATATAGTAAGATCTGCTAGTGTTTGCATAAAAAATAAAAATAAAAATGGTTACCCATAGGAGGTGAGAGGAGCAGGCTGAATAGAGGATTGAGATGTTAAATGTTTATAAATAGTTTTAAATAGGGTGGGTACATGATATAAAATTTCTAATGTGGTTGCAAAATTAATTTGAAAAAAATTTTAATCAGTAACTTAACTGCTTTCTAAATGTCTTATTTGTGATTTAACTTGTTTGGAGGACAATTTGGGAAATCTGAATAAGGACTATGCATTAGATTACATTAAGAAACTACTGTTAATGTTACCAAGTATGATAATGTACTGTGATTATTAAAGAAAATGTGCTAACATTTTAGAGGAGCATCCCAATGTATCAGTGAAACATCATGACAATTTCTTTTTTTTTTTTAAGGAAGGCACAGGAAGGACTGAAGCCCAGCAGGCAGACAGGCAGAAAGACAGAGGAGGAAGAAGCATCTTCACTTATTTTATTTAGTTGTTCATCCTGGCTGTTTCTGCCAGTCCCAGGACAAAACCTGGGACACTGCGATGTATGTGGATTGTGCCCAACCCCTACTCCACCGGGGTGCGCCAACAATTCTACTTGAAAGTTAGAAAATAAAAAAGATGAAGCAATTACGGTAAATGTTAGCAAGCATTAAATCCAAGTTTTTTATATATGTATGGTTGCATCATATAGCTTTTCTATGTTTATAATTTTTTATAATAAAAAAGCATTTTATTTTTTTTGAAATATTTCTGATCAAAAAGAGATAAAACAAAACAAGACAAAAAATGCTCCTTCCTTGCAAAAGGGAAAAATCTAGACTATTGCATGTATATTAATTTCTATAATACGCAAAAACCTCTGTAAGTTGATAACCAATAGGAAGAAATGAGCAATAGGCAATTGACATTCAATGGGCAAAGAACGGGAAGACAAATACTCAAATTCACTAACACTAAAGCACCGTGTCACATCAGATTAATGAGGAAGTGAGGAAAAGGACAGTCTCAAAAGCTGTTGGTGGGCAAGTGATGATGCAATATTAAGTAAAAAAGATCTTTGAAAAGCAACTCTATTAAAAACGTAGAAAAACACACACACTTAAAATCTGCACATTTACTTCTGGGAACCAACCCAACAGAAATGAATGTATGAATACAAATGAATCCATACAAGAGTACTATTTGCAATACTCTATGGAATGTCTTAAGAACTGAAAGAAGTGAAAACCCACCAATAAGGGAATGACTGAATAGTGACAAATCCACCCCTACATTTACATGCCTATATATACAAAAGTCTGTGTAAGATTATTTAAGTATGAAATAAGATATGGAAGGACTCACAATAAGTTGCTAGTTAAAGTGGGTTATTGGGGGGAATAAATAGGACCAACTGATGAGGAAGGAAAGTTTTCATGACAAAAACAGATACATGAATCCATCTATATGATATAAGGTTTGCATATATGCATATATGAGTAGATGCATTAAAATGTTTTAAATGAATACAGCCTTTCTTATAAGTGGAAGGGTGCTTACACTGCATAAGGAAAAGGTTTTCATAATAAATTAACAATAAGGTTTTTTCCAGACTCAAATTGCTGGAATGTATAAACGTTCGTTGCTTTCACACCATGCACATGATACGACCATGATGTACACTGATAGGTGTGCCCATCTGGTTGGCAACCAACCTGGAAAGGTCTAAAAACTTGCCTGTAATGTAACATGCCCAGTTAAGTGAAGTTCGAACAGAACACCAGCCTCCTCGTCAACACATTTTCTTGTAGTACCCACTGGCTGCAGGAGCTTTCATGCAGTGTCAGCTCTTCAAAGAAGTTACCTGGCAAGTGATGTGAACGTAAGACAGATCCTGAGAGAGTGGGTATGCTGCAGAAAATTTCCTTCCATGATGTACAAAGTCAGTGAGTTCAGAAAGACACCGCTGCACTTGGTTCAGGTTCCTGGATAAGATTTCCAGTTCCTTACACAGCTGGGAAGTTTCCTTTACTTGAGGTAAACTGGGAGGCTCCAGGGTGCTGGTGTGTCGTGGGGTGCTGTTAGGCCTGGGTGGTGTGGCTGACAAGTTAGCAAGTTCACCCCCTAAGATGTCTGGGGCTTCAGGGCCATGACGAATACTGGATGGAGGACTTTTGATTTCTTTAATGAGCACACTTCCAGGATTTCCACGGTGGCTGCTGCTTCTAGCTGCCAACAAGAGGCGTCCGTCTTGGTGATAAAAGTCCGGGGAAAGACTCTCAACTAGCTTTTTCCCATCTGCTTTATTTACCAGAGTACTGAAAGTCGTGTAGCCACTCTGGTTTTCACTTGATGTTACTGAAATTTCTTCTTTCAACATTACTTCTCTAACAATCAAACGAATACTGTACTGATCAGACTTTGAAGAAGGAAGAAATGCTGAATCAGTAGATTTTTGTTTTCCTACCAAAATTAATAATAATTTATCTGTCAGGAAACATATGCCTTTTGGTCTTTCATTACTCTCGAGCTGAATCTGCTGGATGTTTGGCATTGACGATGGAATGACAGAGTAGATAAAAATTATATTACAAGTGTTGGAAGCCACCACTACTACCTGTGCTCTAAGATTAAATGCTATGAGATCAGGAACCAGAATGCCCGGAATGCTGACTTTTCCTGTTTGGGTAATATCTTTTGCAAAAGTCACGAGGACTAAATGTGAAGAATCCAGGCCAGTTCCTGTCAAATAGTCCTTTTCTCTTAGACAAACAAGAGAACTAACTTCAGACTTAGACCTGCTGAAGCGTATATGAGTTAGATCCAGAGGTTCTGAAAAGGGAGGAACTAATGCCTCCGAATGTGTTTCAGAGGTGACTGTCCCCTTATCCACAGACAACACTTCATCAAGAACTGGTGAAGCAAACAGACCTGTGTCTTCACAGACACGTTCACCAGACAAAACGTCAAAGGTTTCTGGCGCATTTAAACCACAAAGCCTATCTAGTGGAAGTTCCGTGGTTACAGCGACCTGTGAGTCCACAGTGGCTCTGATGGAGCGCACGTAGCTGTCGATGTCAAACACTGGGTAGAAGGAGCACCTGCGAAGACTCTTCTGAGCACTGTCCCAGATATACGAATGCAGCCTGCTGCCTACTGCCACCACCAGTCTTTGGCCATCCTGGGTCCAACATGCACAGTGAATGAAGTCCTGGGAATTGATGTCCACTTTTACCTGGGAATTGTCAAGATGAACATTATGGAAAACAGAGACATCCTGCGCAGTCAACACAGTCAGGATCGCACTTTTGGGGTGCCACACGCAGCCCTGGGGAAGGATAGGGAGTGATTCACGAATTTCACAGGTTTGAGACTTCTGCAGTCTGCTTGTCTCCATAGTGCCAGGACAGAGCTGCCACACAGTGACATGCTTCTCATGCTGGACTGCAAGCAAAGCAGGCATGCCATCTGTGCCAGGTGGGGCCCAGGATACCGCGTCCACATATTCAAATTGTCCTATGACCTTTGAGGCCCCAAACTTGACCTCTCCACTGTCAAGCTGTAAATCAGTTATGACGACCTGCTTTCCATCAGTCCAGGCAAGGCCATGAATTGGGTGTACTGCTTGATACAATGCATTCAGTCCAGTCCTGAGAAGCTTTCCTTTTCCCAACTCCATCTTTTTTTGATAAGTTATCTGAAATAATTAAGAAGGGAAGTTATACCATGAGACTATAATCAGAAAAATCCAGAATGCAGGGCATTTTACAAGACAACTGGCTTACACCTTTCATAGGTCAGTATTGTGAAGGGTAAAAGGACAGGAGTAATGCAGTAGATTAAGAGACCATTGAGTTCAAGCAAGCAAATGCAAGTAAATACTTTGCTTGGACCTTGAATTGAGAAAATAAAATTTTCTACAAAAAAGGTATTTTTAGAACTAGGGACATTTTAATATGGAATAGATATTAGAAGATCTGCGAAGTTAATTTTCTCAAGTGTAGGCACAGTGTTACGGTTCTACAGGAGTGTCTGTATGGTTAAAACACCCAAGTTGAAGCATTTGGCGTCAAGTGTCATGATGCCTACAACTTGCTTTCAAATGGTTTAGCAAACTAATTGTTTATTATAGAAATAAAAGAAATACAGCAAAATGTTAACACTTGTTGAAATTAGATAGAGGCTATTTGGTATTCAGGGTACTTTCCACTTTTAGGTTAGAAAATTTTCAAGTAAAAAATCGAGAAAACTCTCCTCTACCATCTAATTTCTACTCTCCTTTTACTGCCAATTCAGTGAATAACTGACATTCATGTCCCTGACTTTACTAGCACTTTTTCCTCAGTCTTTTCAAAGACGCTTTTACCTCTGTACTGAAATGACACCCAACAGTCACTACTGCTATTTCCATTTTATCATATTCAAATGCCACTCAATCATGTTCAGAACATTTGCGGATGCCCTACTGCATTTACTCCCAGCAACAAGGCTTCACAGCAGGATAAAGAAAGTTAGGCAAGTATTAGCTTCTACTTTTTTCACTGTCAAGTTTTGTTTCAGACTTTTAAATTACTAAAGAAGTACATGCTCACAACAATGAAATGCAAACAAACCAGACTTTTCTATAGTAAAAGTACATAAATGTGTCCTTCAACTCCATGCCAACCTCTGCCGCCCTTCCCCCAGTGTCAACTTGATAAACGCACTGTCAACAATTTGTGTAGCCATTGAAACTTAAAGAAAACCTACCAAAACCACAAAGGATTTCCTTTTAAACAAAAAAAAATGGAATAAAGTCAGAGTTCCTGCATACTAACAGAAACCTCTCTAGCTGACTTAATAAAAAAAAAAAAAAGGGGGGGGGACCTGCAGGGGATTCAAGAACCAGGCTGAGGAACCATGTAGACATGCAGGAACCAAGAGAGGCTTGCAGAATAAACCACTGGGCCCCCCTCTCTCCAAGGACTAAACAAATAAAAGGAAACAAACTGAATTCCCACCCATGGTATAAGTGGTGAATACACAATGGTACATATACTATGGAATACTTGTAGTTACTAATTCAGACACACGAAAGACTGAGGCAGGTCTATTTTATTGACCTGGAAGGTTGCCCATGATTTACCATAAATTAGTAAATAATATGTAACATATGTTCCTTGTGGTACTCACTGGTCATTTTCTGAAAACCCCTTCTTAAGTGTGGCGGAAAGATCTTCCTTTGTGTTGTCTTGGTCAGGACAGAGTTCCATCTGCTACTACTGAAGCCTTTGTGAGGAAACGCCCCCTTTCTTCCTCCTGGCCCCAGAGCAGCGCTAAGTGAGCTGAGCCAGTGGGAACCCTCCCTCCGTTCTGAGCCTTCAGCAGTTGCTAAGAAAAGAAGTCACTAAAAGAGCAAAGAGCAAGGGTTTTGTGGAAGCCTGTAACTACAATCACCTCGTGTGCACTAGGTACTCTGGCTGGATAACAACTTGGATAAAACGTGTCAACAGAGATGTCCTCCGGGACTCTGCTCTTAAACGTATGGCCTGATGACACGAGCCCACGGTCAAGTGTGAGGAGAGGTACAAGACCAGGAGAACAAATGTTTTTTTCCAGAAGCTGAGGCCCTAGATCTAGTTTGCTTCAGTTATTACAAATAGACAAAAAAATCCCTTTCTCTTCTCGCTACATGTATTAGACTGGGCAGAGAGAACAATCATGGGGGGGAAACAAGGCCAGTGAAGCGACCGTGAGAAAACGTAAAAATGTAAAAGCTGGCAGCTCTGGTGGAACAGCAGGTAGGTCAATAGCCTTGGAAGGAACACAGGCCACATGACCCTGGGTTCGACTCCCAGGTCTGTGGGGAAAAAGCCAGTGTGGACAACTAAATAAAAATAAAAATAAAATGCTTCTTTCCCCTCCCTCTTCCTGCCTACCTGTTTATTTGCTTCCATTCCTGTCTGCACCTTTCCTTTAAAAATTAACAAATATATTTTAAAAAGAGCTAAATCTGCCTTTGTGAAAAAAAGTCTATCAGTATAGAAATAGTTAAATAAAAAAGTAAGGATGAGTACTGCTGTAGAAAAAGCTCCTTTTCCTGCTGTACCCTGTGGCGCAGCAGCTAAGGTATAGACCATGCAAAGCCCAAGGACCCAGGTTTGAGACCTGGGACTGGGTGAAGGGGAAAAGAAAACTACTTTAAAAGAAAAGAAAAAAAAAAAGAAAGAAAAATCTCCTGAATACAGGAATGAAAACTCACAGTGTAAACATCTGCACCGCCGTATATTAGCAGTTAAGTCCATGGTCTCCAAGGACCTGGGTCAGCAACCCAGGGTGATGGGTGGGTGGGAACAAAATAAAATGCTTCTTTCTCCTCTCTTTCCTGCCTGCCTGAGAGCCTTCATTCCTGCCTGCACTTTCCCTTTAAAATAATAATAATAATAATAATATGCTCCTAATATTTATTTTAAAATCCACCTCTATATGTCTATATGTTTCTGTATATTTACATAAAGATGCAGAAAAAATCAGGAATGGTATACACCAAATCATTCACAGCAGACAGTGAGATGGGTAAGGTTATGTGAGAGATAAAGTAGGATCCTCTTTAGTTCTGTATTTTTTGAAAAGTTTGTTTTATAATAAGCATGTATCCAAACAGCATTTCTGCAACTGAAAGTAGAAAGCAGACTTAAACATAAAAATACCTTACTTTATAAAGCACTTTTATAAACCAGTTAAAGACAAATACTCTATTAAAGTGGCCAGAAAATACCAACCAGCAATTTACCAAAAAAAATAGTGATCAATAAACATATTTAAAGGGATATTTAACTTTATTAGGTTTTAAATAATTGTCTGCACTTGTAATGTCCATTTCTTTACTGATCTTTTTTTTTTTAAAGGTAACTTTGATATAGAAAACATAAGTTTAGATATGCAGGCTCACTCTTCATTAACTACACAACACATCACAGCTACCACCAAATTTCTAATAGTACTCAAGCACTCTCTTAATCCACCCCAAATTAATTCCATTCACATCTCTTCACCCTAACAGCTCTGACCAAGTCACTAGTGTCACCTTGTCACTGAATCCAAGAGACAATTTCAACTGTTTTACTCAACAGTAAGGGTCAAAGACAGAACTTGAGAAGTGAACTTCAGACTCTAAATGCAAAGAAATGTATTTGCTACTAAACTGCCTGATGATTTAACTTATCTGCAAATTATTTCTTGCATCTCTTTGCTAGCTCTGTCCTTGCTCTTAGAATCTTTTATTAAAAAGGAACAGTCTTTTATTGCTTCTATGCATGATGTCAGATTAAGTGGTTCTGCAGTGGCTTGCTAAATGGACAAATAAGTCCCCTGTCATTACTAATGAAGAAAACTGACATCTCTAAACCACTAGTTTTATATAAGGTAATATATGTTTTTCCCTAATATCTACTTAAGCAGTTTTAAAAGACTTTTATTGATAAATAATGCATGATAGTTTCCTGGGCAGAGAAAATTCCTAATGGGCCAATTATATCAAAGGCAATTTATATATGTTTTAGGCTACACAAGTTAGTCTAATGTCATTGACCGTGTGTGTGGCCAGAAGTAAGAGGACAAAAATAAGAGGAAAACCAAAATGATAATAAAACTGCCAAGGTTTTAGAATTAACTAATATTTTGATCTTGAGCAACAAGAAGAAATTTGGCATATTTTTCTCAAAAACCTAATACATACAAAATTCTACTCTGATCTTTTCTACTCCACTGCTAGTCCGGGTCCTGACACTCTCTTTTTCAGTAGGGTCGAATGGTGGAGAGAGTCTCTTTACACTAGTTTCTTCTTTTACGTAGAGTCTGGATGCTGCATGTGGCTGGACAGAATTACCTTCTTATTTTCATTCATTCATTCATTCATTCATCCATCCATTAATTCATTCATTCATTTTTGAGAGACAGACGGGAGAGGAGGAAGAAGCATTTAAGAAAGAAGAGGGGGAATAAATATCTTTATTTATCTGTTCATTTTGCTTTTTTAACCCTGGCCTGAGGTTTCAGTCTGGCAGTCTTGAACCTGGGTCCTTGTTTGTTCTTTTGTGTTTGTTTTTAAAAGAAAGGTACAGAAGAGAAGAAGCATTTTTATTTCATTTAGTTGTTCATCTTGGTTTTTCTGCCAGCACCAGATGAAAACCCAGGTCCTTGGGATGTATGTGGACTGTGCCAGATCAGAGGCAGTGGAACCAACTGCTACTCCATCAGGGCATGCCAGGTCCTTGGATTTGAAGTTTTCCACACACCAAGGTGTCTCAGCTGCCTGAACCACAAGGCATACCACAGAATTATCTTTTTAAAAAAATCACAGCTTTAATCATTTTGATCTTCTGCTCAAATGCCTTTGAAAAGTTTCCACAGTCTACATATATAAAAGAAGTTCTTTCAAAATGTCTTAGCAGGTGTGCCTTAGTGACTCAGGTGCTAAGCCAACCCCGAGGACACTACTAACAATAAATAAACAAATAAAAGTGCTTCTTCCTCCTTTTCCCTCAAAATCCTTCTTACTCCTTTCCCTTACTTCCTCTCTTTAAGTACACACACCCACGTACAATGTCTTAGCAAGGCATTTAAGGCCTTATTTTATCTGATATATCTTTCCAACTCATCTCCCTGATCATAAATGGCCTGCTGAGGAATTTGGAGGGACCAGCACAGATTCATGTGCAGGATGGACCCGAGAAAGAAGAAAGTTGAACAAAGTGTCATACAATAGTTTGAATGTCACAGAGAGAAAGTGAGCCAAGTTCAGCAGAGAAAGAGGGCCAGATTCAAGAGATAGTTCTAAGGCTGGTGGATAAATAACGGTATCATATAAAATACGAGTGGAGAGAAAGAAAGGAGAATGGGATAATACACACATTTTTAGCTTGGGAAACTGTTGAACTATTACTCAGATACAGAAGGCAGAACATACTTCTGGTAAGAAGGTAAGAAGAGCATGTAGTGTATGATAAATTTAGTATGAGATGCTTCGTTAAAGGTGTCTATAGGGTAACAATGTACAATGCACAGAGTTAAGGATTTGGGAGTCGCTATTAAAAATTTGCTAATTATAGCCAAAGAAGTGGACAGCCTTGCTGTGAAAGATCAGCCAGCCAGGCAGACAAGAGTTGACAGGACCTTCAGGCATTCCCCAGTTATTTTGCATCTTTAAAACGTTTTACACTTTGTCTGGAGTTAACCGTATACCTGCTGGTCCTCCAACCACAGACACAGATTTCTGAAATCAGGAGCTCTGGCTGTTTTATGGAGAGAAACACTCTCTGGGAAGAGCAGATCAGAACCAGAAAATGGGCTCAGTAAATAACCACTTCGTTCCTGTTTTTCATCTTTTTTTCAAGACAACACCTGTGAGAATCAGGGTATTTCGGTTTCGGAGCAATTCCAGCAGGTCGGCATACAGGTAGGTAACACCCCCAACTTATTTTTCTTTAGTTATTTACTCATTTTTTAAAAGATACACAAAAACGTAAAAAGGTGATTAAACAAAAAGTCATCCAAGGAAAATGATGACTACATCTCCCCAAGTTTTTTTTCCCCCTGTGCAGTCTTCATTACCCTTTTCCAGGCATACTGTAAGATATCACATTTTTTTCACAGTTAGCAATATCAATTAATATTTTCCCCAGTTATTTAAAATTTTTAGAAAATATTTTTAAAAGACACTTCATATTCACTGTGAAGTTGCATATTTTTTCCCTACGGTTGGGACACCGGGTTGCGTCAACTTATACAGTTATAAATAAAGCTGCGATAATGGTCTTCATGAATAAAGCGTGTCCGTTATTTTGGGTGGTTTCCTTAGACCACATTCCCAGAAGAGTCCCTCGTGAGCCGGGGAGAATCACCCCTGGCTGGTCGTGGTCGCCAGACCCTCACACGCGGGCCCGTCACTGTCTCCGCACACCCGATTGGGTCTTTCCCCAAGTGCCAGTACCTCCGCCTCCCTCCCCGCTCACCCTTGTCCTGCGCACACCCGCCAAGTCTGGCTGCTGTGGAGACAAAATACCTTTAACCTCACTGCCCAACAGGAATTTCGTCTCCCCGAGCCGCCCCACCTCGCACGCCGCGGACCTCAGACTTGAGAGGGTACCGGAAGCATCGGCTCTCAGGCCTCTGATAGGTCAGAGGTGGCCGGGCGAGCAGGACAATATTCCATGCTCATTGGTCTTTGTATGTGTGACGTTAGGCGAGGGTCTTCCCAGTAGCCAATGATCTCGGGCCTTGTCGTGCGGATTTCTGGGAGTTGTAGTTTCTATGAACTTCACCCAACAGTAACCCCCTTCCCCGCCGCCCCCCCCCACACTTATTATACACGCACACGCACACTCACACTCACAGAATGACTTCTTCCCTTAAGACTTTTAGCGCCTCCCCTCACTTCTCCGTTCTTTTAGTCTAGCGTCAGCACGGTTTCTTAATCTTTATTGGGGCGGGTGGTGGGGGGTGTAGGAGAATGGGAAAGAATCTAGAAAATCTTTAAAGTATTATAAAATCAAGGGAACACCCAAGAGGAACAACTAAATAAAAATAACTTGCTTCTTCCTCTTCCTCTCTAAATGTGTGTATAGATACATATATAATATATATAACAATCACCCCCAGAAAAAAAATTATCTGAAAACAAAATATTGTGCAGACAAAATATTCTCAGACAAAATGTCTCAGAACCTCACCCCCAAAAGTGCCTGCCCATGAACATAGCCCACGTTGCTAGGGCATCAAAGGTTTCTTTGGACCAGCACACTCCTGGAACTCTCTGGGCCACGCCCTGGAGGCGTCAGATCCGGACTCTCACAGTCCAGCTGACAGCATCTTTCTTGGACAACACAGCCAGTCTTCCCTCAGCGCTGCACATAACCTGGTCTCTGACCTAACCCTGACCTAACCACCTGGGAGAG